>JAQGBX010005438.1:0-13681 GCA_034698745.1 Megaphyllum sjaelandicum
TAAGAATTTCCTTATTATAGACTTAAAATGTAAATTGATAATTCGATAAAACTGAATTGTTTTTAAATTTTAATACTTAAACCATACTGCGAAAATGTAAATTTCTCATAGAAAAAATTCTTTTAAAAAATGAATTTTTTAAATTCTAAGTTTTAAGAATTTCCTTATTATAGATTTAAAATGTAAATTGATAATTCGATAAAACTGAATTGTTTTTAAGTTTTAATACTTAAACCATACTGCGAAAATGTAAATTTCTCCTAAAAGTTACAATTTTAAACTTAAAGCTGACTTTTAAAAACTTTCCTTGCCATTGACATAACATTTAAAGTAATAATATGATAAAACTGAATTGTTTTTACATCTTATATCATGACAATCGTACTGCACAAATTTAAATTTCTTCTGAAAATCAGTTTGGAAAATTTACTATTTAATTTTGAGTTTTAAACTGTCTTCTTAAGTCAGCTTAAAATTTACTATTTAATTTTAAGTTTTAAACTGTCTTCTTAAGTATGCTTAAAATTTAAAATTAAACAGTATATATTTACGCCTTAAATTTTATGACTTTTCCAGGTTTTCAGCACTGGAAGTACCCTGCACGTTTACATACTTTTGCGATTTATAAAACATCACTTTTGCGATATTGGGAATTTCATTTATTTTGCATTTTTCTTGTGTCCGTTACTCAACCTAGCTATTCCTCCCTACCCCCTACAAGAGAACGTCGTTTCTGAATGTCCCCTTTGCTTGGAAATGGAAATGAAACAAACTAGACCTTATGGACGGCCCCCAAACAAACAAGCCATTGACAAAAAGTCTTAAAGCTATAGCGCTTTTAGTTGCTGTGATTGAGCATACAAGATATAACGCAGCAAATGTTCTCCTAGCTACAACTCGATTGAACGCTACGTTCCGCGAGCGCTACGGCGCTTTAATTAGAAACTCTTAACCCGTTGCCATGGCAACCGAGGAGCTTGCGGAAGTTCGAAATAGAAGAAGACAAGATGGATGGTTTGTTTTGGTTTTCGTCGTTCGATAAGGTAAGCGAATTTGAGACATATTTAAGCTAGTTTCATAATTCGAGCGATGAAATCTTAATTAAGAATGCTCCTGGGATGCTAGGAGATAATTGTTAAAACTCCTTGATTATATGCTACCGAATAATAGGTGGCTGAGTGAATAGCTTTCTCGCCTCGCATTCGGTAGACCCGGGTTCGATTCCCGAGTCGGCTATCCTCGATTGTGGTTTTTCATGGTTTCCCTCAATGTATTTGGGCGAATGTCGGGAAATCGGCCATAACCGTCTTCCTTTCTTCTGTGATCGAATCTCATTTTTCCGGTGGTCTGCACTCATCTTCCACAAGTAAAACACGTAGGTGTATATATGCAAACTTTTTTTAAAAAAAATCAAATTTTATGAAATGGTCGTAAGATCTAAGTACGTACAATTCGAACCCAGTATTTACATCGTATCAAAACGGCACATTTTCCTATTTTTGTATTATTTTAATCAACATCTTGGGCATCCGGTTAATTAGAAAACGACGTATCGGCACCCATGTGCCATTCTTCAAGTTTATTCTGCCCAAATCAAGAAAAGAAAAAAATACAATTAAGTTTACATACAATTAATACAAGTAAAACTATTTTAGCACAAGCCTAAAGTGTCATGTAAACCAACACTGCAGAAGTGCGAATTTTGGTTAATAACTAAGGTTTCACAGCAAGGATGCCATAGGGCAAGCAAGAAAATAAGAATGATTAATGTTAAATCAGGTAAAATTACATTTAAATAACTAGGAACTTTGGAAAAAAATTTTAAAAAACAATTAAAACCCTAAAACAGCATGTAGAATGTGCATCAAACTAGCATCCACACCTCCTGTCAACTAGATAATTTCGTAGATCAGGCACCCTATCAGACTAAGTATAATTAAGTTAATTATGCAAAGAAAAGTAACCTATCAAAACAAATAGTCACATAACAGAGTGAATAAAACAACTACAATAGTTTTGAACCGTGGGTTACTTCTGTCCTCAGCCATCATACACAAGGTATTACAGATCGAGGGCACAAAGCATTAAACGTTCTTGGTCGTGTATACTCCTTTATTATTATTTTAATAAAAAAACGTAAGCATACTGAACCATTGATGCTTATTGCATCATATTAAACTTTCAATTTTCCTAGCGAATTTTGCGTACAATTTTAGAAGTTAGTGACTGATTTTTCCAGCTTGGAAACTGCAATAAAATCCAAATTTTCTCCTAAAATTTCACCTGATAATTACCAGATTTTTACGTAAATAATTTCAATATAAAGTTCAGAAACCGGGAGCTAAATCGTCCGAATTTTCGCACTTTCAAGTGCACTCTTTCCTATACGATCTGTAATTTCTCTTTTTTTAAATGTAAGATTTTTTGTTGCATGTTTACCTTCGTATTTCTTGGAAGTTGAATCAGATTTAATTTATTTACCTTATCAAAATTCTCTTTTAATTAATAATTACTAATAAATTATATGATTAAATGAGACATTCATTTATGAAAAAAAAATTCGAAAATTATACCGTAAGTGAATTAGTTTTTCTCAAGTAGTTCCAGAAGATTTTGAATAGACACGTATCGGCCCGGGTTCGATTCCTGGTCGATGCACATTTTTTTTTTGTTTTTAATTGAATTCAAATATAAATGATTTCGGGAAAATCTAAATTGTTAATTAAAATATTAGACAGTGGATATGATATTTTGCTATTATCAATAAATGTATTGTTAGTTTTTTAATATTCAATATTCAACACATCTTTTGTTCTTTCTGTTCAACTGTTTCGGTCTGTCCTTTCCAGTTTATCCGAGGTGGTCCTGGTTCACATGGTTTGTTATACAAAGTTTCGATATAAAATATATTCATATTAGAGGAACTAAAATGTTCACATGTAACATCAGTATACACGCAGAACTGATGGATTAAAATAACTGAGTTTTTCCACGAATTTTAGGTGTATTCCATTGAACTTAATTAAGCATATAATAGTAAAATTACATGTACATCCCTATGTTGTCTATATATCCACTGGTTAGGTTTATTGATTAAATGATCTATTCTTGGGTTTCGTGGCATTATCAACGTCCTTAACTGCTGCGTTCTTGAACTTTCAAACGACATTGGATGCTCAAATTAAACATGTTTGTTACGATATTTTTGTTTGATCAAGGTAAATAATTGCTCGTTACGGTCCAATTTTTGCCTTTGATGTGATAATACCGAGTGTAAGTAGTGTAAATATCGTATCTGAAATTCCACCAGCATTGTTCTGCGAAGGTTTGTTGATTCAAGATTACTGTCTTAATCTTGCCTGTATCAGTCTTATTTACTATATAAAGCGTTTCTAACTTAAATTTTGAAAATAGTTTTATAAGTCATTTATTACGCGAGACACTGAAAATCATGAATTTTCTTATTCTGTCAATTTTTGCCATTTTCAGCTATATTTTGTCCGTGGAAGGACATGGACGACTTCTGGAGCCACCAGGAAGGGCGAGCATGTGGCGATTCGGCTATCTCATGATTCCCAATTACAACGATGACCAGTTGTATTGCGGTGGATATTCGGTAAGTTGCTTTTTATTGGAAAGAAATGACTTTTAATGTACCGCACACATTTGTAATCTTGAAATAATAATGTTTGAGTAATTCAATTTTCAAATACAAATTTTAGGTTCAGTGGGACATGAATCAAGGCAAGTGCGGCGTTTGCGGTGATGCGTATAGTGACCCTCAACCTCGAGACGATGAAGTGGGTGGCAAATATTACATCGGAGTCATCGTTCGAAATTATACCAGAGGTCAAGAGATCGAAATCACCGTCGAGTTGACCACTAACCATTACGGTTACTTCGAATTTCGATTGTGTCCAAATAACGACTTCACCAAGGAATCAACCCAGGTAAAATATACTCAAAATTAACTTAAAAAAAATACTTTTTGCGTATAGTTTTGGCAATATCTGTTCATTCATGTTATAAGCTCATGAAAATGTGGGCGCCTTCTGTGCCAAATCTGTCTTTTATGAAAACATTTGATCATTTTGTCAAACTTCCAGGAGTGTTTGGATCAACATTTGCTCGAATTTGCCGATGGTTCTGGCACCAGATATTACATTCCTTATGGAACGCCAGATGCGGCTATGTTCAACCTGAAATTGAAACTTCCTGAAGACATTACCTGTTTTCAGTGCTTTTTGCAATGGCACTGGTGGACTGGTAAGAAAATTGTTCATTTCTTAACCTCTAATATCAGAAACTAACCAATAATAATGTGGATTAAACACTAAAACGCTTTTTTTATCAGATCCCGTCGTTAATGAGAGTTGACAGTTTTAACTCCTCTATTTATTACTAAAAAGTCTTAAAATTGGTGACAATTTCTTGTTTTTTCTTGGATTTTGTCTTTTTGAAACTCGTCTCTCCATGAAATGACTTATTGTTACGTACGTGATGCAACTTATTATAAAATGTTAATGACGGATTTTCCTTTCTTTTTTTACAATTTTGTAGCCAGCAATTGGGGAATTTGTCCATCCGGAATTGGAGCTCAAGGTTGCGGTCCGCAAGAGGTTTTCAGGGGATGCGCTGATGTGGCTATTGCATAAAAAAGTGTCATATTTCATCATTTCTGAAAAATATATTTGAACATTTTCATCGAATTAATTCATGTTTGGAAAAACTGATTCATTTGGGAGAAAAAAAGTTTCATTTTTCGTTTGACAATGTTTCGACTATTCCTTGACAACGAATAGTCTATTACAGTTTTTAATAAAATTTTCAACAATATAATTTATTAGTTTTGAAGATTATTCAACAGTTTGTTAATCAGAAATTTATTCCAGCTGTACGCCTCTTATGGAATTATGCAATTTTATGCAGAAAATGAAGTATTTTCAATAAAATGTTTTGCTACAATTAGAAAAGGTAAATAATTAGGAATTTGGAAGTTAATATTTTTAAAAATAGCCGAAAATGCTATTCAAAATATTCGACTATCTCTGAGGAATTTTAAAATTAAGCAATTGATCATGGCTAGACCCCTTTAATGCGACGCAATTGATTATCAATTAATTGCGACATGAAATGTGATTTACTGATAAACAATGACTTTTATATTTCGGTTATCTCGGTGATTTTTAATAACCGTGTTTCTCTGTCCTTGTCACCAAATAGGTACATTTATGTAATTATCCTAAGATAAAGACTGCTTTTTTTTATAAATTGTTGGTGAATTTTTGATTACTTACTGATTTGTTATCTGTTTTGCAGAAATGTCAGGACTGAACCTTAGTAGTTGAAGGCAACAAAGTTATTAAAAAAAGTGATATTTAAATGAATTTAGTACGGAAAAAATGGTGTACTCATCTACCCATGGCAAATAAACTGCGCTTTTATGTATTTAAATTTTACAAATTTTTATAACATAAAATGAATTCAAATTTTTTTAATAAATTTACAATCTGCAATTTTGCGATCAAGGAATCAAAGATTCAATTAAAAAATAATAACAACATGCGTAGTAATTATTTGCTATTTTTTGATTTAATAAATTCATTACGATTCGTGTTCTTAAAAAGCCAGAAAATGTTAATCAATTTTTATTTTATAAAATTGGAAAAAATTTACAAATCCAAGATCTGATACTTTTAAAATCTCGAAATTTGATGAAATTGCATCTTTATAAATTTTGAATTTATTTTCCTCCAAATTTAAAAAAAAACTAATTCTGGATTTCAAAATTTGACGGATTTACAATGTCACACTTATAAAACAAATCACATACTTGAAATGTTTTTAGCGTATGAGCTTATATTAAGAAAATTTACCATTTTAAAAATTGTAAAATTCACAATTTCAGTAGTTTCATTAAATTGCAATTTTATTTATTTAAATCTAAACTTTCAAAATTCATCAACTCAACATTGGTGAAATTCAAGCGCTTCGGTGTTTTTAAATTTCACAGTTTTGAAGTTTAAAAAATTCCAGAATCTCGAACTATTTAAAAATTTTACATCGATTAAGTTAAAATTTGAGTTAGATTACAATCTTTTAAAATTTCAAAATTTCAAAATGTTGCTTTTTGAGACTTTCACTTATCAAGACATCCAAACTAATCCATATTTTTCCTGTTTGTTTTTTCAGAAATAGCTAATTTTATAATTATCAAGTGCGTGCACTCGAAAGCTGCGCAGTTTGACGCAAAGTGGATCCAGGTCCAGGATCAAGGTTGAATAGGCGAGAATTTCGAAGGTTTCCATCAAGCGGATACGTCTATTTTTATTCGCTGATTAATAATTGAGGTAAGGCAGATATTTTCAGCTCCATTCGCCGTGATCGTGATCTTGATTAATCTGATAACCTTTTATTTATTCTTCGCTATATAAGCCTAAGCTGTCCAGGGTCGAATCAAATTGTTTCTACAACTGTAATCAGCAACCATGAACTTCAAGACTTGTCTGCTTTTGGCTGTTTTTGCCCTTTCATGCTGCATTTTGTCAGTT
Source organism: Megaphyllum sjaelandicum (assembly GCA_034698745.1). Classification (NCBI taxonomy): domain Eukaryota; kingdom Metazoa; phylum Arthropoda; class Diplopoda; order Julida; family Julidae; genus Megaphyllum; species Megaphyllum sjaelandicum. Next base: position 6,552 of record JAQGBX010005438.1, read on the forward strand.
AAGGGCCATGGTTACCTCATCGATCCTCCGAACAGGTCCAGCATGTGGAGAGTAGGCTACGATACGCTCGAAAATGATGACGATGACCACTTGTGGTGTGGAGGATTATCGGTAAGAGCCCATTTAGTAACGAATGACCCATATTATAATTTTATAAAAAGCTGTACTAAGGGTTAGCATTCGTTGGTACTTATAATTTAAAAAATTATATTATATTTAAAAAAATTTAAATTATAAGTACCAACGAATGCAAACCCATAGGTTAGTAATATTTAGAAAATAGCTAGTGTCATTCAAATGCTTTGGTAAAATGCTCATATGATTAAGTAATTAAATAGTTTTAAAATTGCTACTAAATAAATAATAATAATACTAATACTAATACTAATAATAATAATACTAAGCTCGGTGAAAGTTTTCAAATAGATAGATTGTAAATAATATAATATTGTAATAATAGTTTAGTAATCCGTGTACGTTTTTTTTTAAAAAACGGTTTTATTTGCGTAGTAAAAGTTTGAAAATAGTTACCGTGCCAATAATTTGGTCTGAAACTAGTTTTCAAATATTTCAGTTTGCTAGTAGTCTTGGAGAAAATTGAAAATATTACTAAACTAATTGAAAACATTTTTGAAACTGGTTTAAAACTGTGTATTATTGACATGTTTTGGTAGTAGATTTCAAACCATTGTTTGGTAATAGATGCCTGAAATTGGGTAAATGCCACAAATTATTGAATTTAATTCAAAAATTCTCAAAACTTATTTAATTTTATTCCAAATGTCCCAAAACTTATTCAATTTTATTAAAAAAATTCCCAAAACCTATTGAATTTTAACCAAAAAGTAACAAATCTTATTGAATATTATTCAAAAAGTCAAAAATCTTGTTGAATGTATGTGGCAGTTATTTTACAGATTGTTTAAAAATGTTTTAAAGGTGTTTGTCAATGGTATCACGATGCTTATCAAACTTGCACAACTGATTAAACCACCGTTTACCAATTTCAATCTAAAGATAAGGAATATTTTATTGTTTAGATTTAAACCTATCTTAAAAGTTGCACCTTTCTTTATCAAACAGGACCAGTACATCACCAACAAAGGTGCCTGCGGCATTTGCGGCGACCCCTACGATCAGGCTATACCTCGCGAAAACGAGGTTGGCGGTAAATATTACACCGGAACCATCGTCAGCACTTACGCTTCCGGTCAACAGATCGACATTTCCGTTCAACTGACCCTTCAACATTACGGCTACTTCGAATTCAGTGTGTGCGCCTATCCCGCTGATGTCACCGTAGAAGCCACCGATGTATGATCTATTATCTAAGGGAATTTTCCCAATGAAATTACATAGGGTTCCCCCAGAGCTAGAAAACCTGGAAAAGTCAGGGAAGAATGGTTTATTTTGAAAAAGTCAGGGAAATTCAACGTAGTCAAGATGTTGAGATTCAAAATTAATGTTTCTACATAGTTAGCTCAGGAACCAACTTCCGAGTACAAATTTGCAAAATTGTCCACGTTTTCCGAGTACAAATTTGCAAAGATTTGCACGTTTTTCAAGTACAAATTGGCAAAATTGTCCACGTTTTCCGAGTACAAATTTGCAACATTTTTTCACATTTTCCAAATAAAAATTTACAAAATAGTCCATATTCTCCGAATACAGATTTGAAAAAGTGCCCACATTCTCTGAGTACAAATTTGCTACTTTTTAAACGCATTCTGAGTACAGAATCGAAAAATTCCCCACGTTTTCCGAGGACAAAAATGCAAAATTTCCCATGTCTTTAGAGTACAATTTTTTTAAACATTTTCCCAATACAAAATTATCAAATTTTCAAAAAAATTTCATGCAGTTTTTTTTTAAATTAAAAACAAATTTTATGTTAATTTTCAAAATTGTCTTTAGTAAATTTTTCAAAACATTTTCCTGTACCAAATTTGGAAAGCATGTCAATTTTTGACATTGTCATTGGTCAGGGTCAATGTTTTTCAAACCTGGAAAAGTCAGGGAAGTTAAAAATGAAATTTCTGGGGGGAACCTGTTACACACAGGGAATTTATCATTTCTAATCAAATGTTTTGCCGATAGATTACGAAGGTAAATAACTATAAATAAAAATACAATTCATAATTGTAGTTAGTGACCTTCATTCCCTGTTGGAAAACATTTCTATTCAAAATATTTGGATCCACTTTAAAAAATTTGAAATATATTAGTACAGAGCATATTTTTATAAATCGTTTGTTTTTCCGGTTCAATTTTAGGAATGTTTTGATTCTCATTTGTTGGAGCTGGCTGATGGATCAGGAACCAAGTGGTATATCCCGAACCCGACCCCCGATGATGCTTTGTTGACCACTACGTACAACTTGCCAGAAGGCTTCGTTTGCGAACATTGCGTGTTGCGTTGGCATTGGGCTACTCGTAAGTATTAGCGTTTATGAATATTTTTTTTTAAAAATAAAACGATTTCGTAGGTTAATTCAACGTCAAGATCCATGGTTGGAAATCTCAGAAAAGCAAATCAAAAGATCAAATTTCCTTTTAAAAAACAAAATAAAACTCTTTTGACGCCACTCTACTAAAGCCAAACTGTTAAAAAAAATTAAAATCAAACTAAAACGCAAACAAAAGTATTCCAAATTATTAAATGAAACTCTTAAACGTCACTGTGAAACTGTTAAAAAAATTAAAACCAAACAAACGCAAACAAAATTATTAAGTTTCCACAATCATTGTTCTTTAATGTGACATGTATGGAGTTGAATGAAATTTGGTAGAGAAATCCACGTAAACGTTATCTATTATTCCCAAAAAATGTCCATTTTGTTCGGTTGTTAAAAGAATTTTTTCTAAAAAATTTCATTACAATCCATATAGCCGTTTTTTATTTTAAAAAATCATTGAGAAAACTTATTAAACACACCTCGTATAATAATAATAATAATTATTATTATCCGTTCAAGCGTTGATCACAAAATTAACACCTGATTAAAACTAAAAACCAGTCAACTAAACCGTAACTAAAACTGTAAAATCTATACAAAAATCTAACTGCAGATAAACAAAAGTAAAACTAAAAATACTTAACTATAACAAAACTAAAACCATATCAATAAAAAGAATTGATAAAGGTTAGCACGAATAACCTGAATAGATGAAAAGTTGAGTATTTTCACTTCAGAATAACAGTATTTTACTGAAAACAAAACTTGTTTTACAGAGAGCACCAAGGGTTTGTGTCCAGATGGAACTCTCGAGTATGGCTGTGGACCACAAGAAGTCTTCAGAGGCTGCTCTGATATTACCATCACGTAAACTGCACCGACTTGGAGGTTTAAAATTTCAATCGTTGAATAGTTACTATGCATGCAATAACCTTTCTTGTTATATAAAATTTCCGAATTTCTTTTAAATCATGGATTTTTTACTGTGTTTTATACTTGAGTTTAATCATTACATAGTCGTCGTGCAAGTAAGATAAAATATATGAAGGTTCGCGCGTAGTTACAAGGTAAAAAATAATCATTTTTTGGTTTTAAGAGGTTACGAGGCAAATTGCTGAGGCACATTAGTGATGCAAATATTACTCCAGTCCAAATCCTTCGGCATAATTGATGGCCACCAAAAGCTTGTTCCTGAGGATCTCTTTGGTTTCGTATTTGGGCAAAACAAGTTGGTTGAAACAAGTATGCGAAACGGGAAGCCTGAAAATGAAAAGATTTTAACGTTATTCAGGGGTCTCCCAGACCTGGAAAAGTCAGGAAACGTGACAATTTGTGGAAAGTCAGGGAAGAAGGAAGTATTTTGAAAAGGTTTGGGAAATTAAAATATTAATGTTGTCACAATCCGAATTAATGCTCCTACGGGGTTTGCTCGGGCCCATTTACAATGTTTTGAAAAATGTGAGTACAAATTTTCTAAATTTTCAGCTGTCTCCGAGCACAAATTTTTAAAAATTTTGACAGTTTTCGAGCCCAAATTTGCGCAATTTACCACGTTTTCTGAGCACAAATTTGCAAAATTGTCAACTGTTTTCTAGTATAGATTCGTAACATTTTTTCAAACGTTTCCAAAAAGAAATATTAAAAATTTTTCACAGATTCTTAGCACAAAATGGTTAAATTTTCAACAGTTTCCGAGGACATATTTTCAAATTTTACGGCCATTTCCGAGCACAACTTTACATAAATTTCCACAATTTCCGAATACAAACACATGCACATTTATAACCAATTTACAAAATATAGTATAACGCTATGCTTTTAAAAATATTGATGCGCAGAATACGAATCGCAAAATCGTGGATAACTATGGGCATATGTCAATTTAGTGGTCAGGGAAATTTGTTTTGAAAACCTAGAAAAAGTCACTGGAGGAACCCTGTTTAAGATATTTAAATTGGTGAGTGAATCCAGCCGTTAATCAAGTGCTAAATGCACATAGCCTGAATTGCAATTAAAAGCCAAATTTCTCTCTATTAGTTACGTAATTTAAGCAGTCATTTTAAAAACAAATTTTAATACAAGTTTACTGAATTTAAAAATGATGCTAAATTTGAATTTGAATTTAGCGCTCATTTCCTAATGCTTGAAATCTGTTATCTAAAGCGCCATTGCTAGCTATTCGCTTTTTCGAATGCGAGCCTGTTCGAACACATCCGTTCGAATCCCAACGGTTTTTTTCAGTGCGCGTTGTGTAACTTATGACTTTTCGCCAAATTTTGTGTAAACTGTGTGAGAAATGTGGGACATTTAGTGAAAATGAACTTACATGTCCGTTCGTCCCAAGGTCAGCGTGATCTTGAAGGTCATTTCAGCGACTCCTCCCACGGGAATGCGATCTGTACCCGTTGCGAACAATAGCAGCTTCTTCTGGTCTTCCAGCGAAAAGTTGCCAATCACTTCCCAGAAATCCCTGAAAAGTTCATCCCAAAGTTTCCGGTAAGTGCTTAGAAATTAGGATAAATGTATACGGTTAAGAATGAAGTTTGAACTTACTTGATGACGGGATCGTTAGGAGTGCATCCTTCGTAAACAGTCACCTTTTTCAATTCGTCCAAATCCAAGTTGGGTGTTCCACACACCAGAATTTCAACTTCTTCTGGTCTGAGCATCTAAAAATGAGGGTCTCATTCAATTTTTCTTTCTTAAAATAAGATAACTTAGGAGTCGTGGACTGTGAAGATCAGATTATGTATTAAAATGTTGTGTATTGAAGATCTGATAATGTATGCAAAACTTGTGTTTTGAAGATCAGATAATGTACAGTATGAAAATCGTGTGTTTTGAAGTTCTGATAATGTGTTGAAGATCACATAATATATCAAAATCTTGTGTTTTCAAGATCAGATAATGTAGCCTACAGTATGAAAATCGTGTGCTTCAAAGATCAAATAATGCAGAGTATGAAAATTGTGTGTTTTGAAGATCTCATAATGCACTAAAATAGTGTGTTTTGGAGATCAGATAATGTATCAAAATCCTGTGTTTTGAAGATCAGATAATGTAGCCTACAGTATGAAAATCGTGTGCTAATTAAAGATCAGATAATGCTGAGTATGAAAATTGTGTGTTTTGAAGATCCGATAATGCATCAAAATCTTGTGTTTTGAAGATCAGATAGTGTATGAAAATCGTGTGTTTTGAAGATTAGATAATGTATGAAAATCTTGTGAATGAAGATTTGATAATGCATCAAAATAGTGTTTTGTAGATCAGATATGGATAATTAATTTAGATCATAGCGGGATAAGTTTGTTTAAAGTCCAGATAAGAACATCAGGTTTATTCAGCCAGATATACTGTATGTTGTTAATATTAGGCCAGATATGGCTTTGCGGTTCTTATAATATTATGCCTGAGATGTCCAAGTGTTTATTATAAAGCCAGATATGCTTGTATATTTTTTTAAAGATTGATCCGGATATCTGGTTTATAAGGTTTTTTTTAAAGTCAGATAATGCCTGTTATAATTGTATATACTGTAGCAATCAGGTTTTTTGAAGATCATCATGGCTATTTGGTATATTGAGGGACATATATGGATATATCTTTTTTTGGAAAATCAGATGTCCATGTTTGGACAACCTTGTAATTGAGGGACATTAACTTTTCTGATAGACATGACTCATTTTTTCCAGTAAAGGATAAGATATGGAAATGGTTTTTTTTCGAAGCTCAGATATACATATGTAGATGCTTTTTTTGTTGTTGTAAAGATCAGATCTTGAAGGCCAGGTATGGTTTTTTGTTTTAATGGTGGTCTGATACGACTATCATTTTTTTCTGTGGAGATAAGATATGGATATGTTTGTTCGAAGCTCTCAGATTTGGAGTTTGTGTGTGTGTGTATGGTGAGGATCAGATATTGGTATCTGGACGTTGAAAGCCAAATATCCAATCTGTTTTTAGGATATCATATCTAATCGTAGTTCCGTGAAATATTTCTATGTCAATTTCTATTGAAATTGATATCAGTTTGAAAACGTGCTTACGATTAGAGCGTTTGAGGCACACACGGAGTGAAATCCGAGGTAAAAGGCTTTGAAGGGTTCGTAAATTCCCCGGTTTAAAATCCAGTTGATGTAATGTTTGACGAAATCTGGTGAACGGGAAAAACACGAACGTGAAATTCACTTCATTTAATAACGTCTAGCTCCGATGTATATACAGGGTTGCCACTGACCTGCGAAGTCAGGCAAAGTCAGGCAAAACTGAAAAAGTCAGGCAAATTTAGGCAACTTTGTCAAAATTTAATGAAAAGTCAGGCAAAGTCAGGCTGAGGTAAGGCAAAAATTATTATTTGGTGAAATGACTACCTATACCCACGCTTTGCCTCCCATCCGAGTACAAATTTGCACAATTTTCCACCTTTTCTGAGTCCAAATTTGATAAATTTTCCACCTTTTCTGAGTCCAAATTTGCAAAATTTTCCACCTTTTCTAGTCCAAATTTGCAAAATTTTCCACCTTTTCTGAGTCCAAATTTGCAAAATTTTCTACCTTTTCCGAGTCCAGATTTGCAAAATTTTCCACGTTTTCCTAGCTCAAATTTTCAATATTTTCAAACGATTTTCCGAATTTTTCAAAAAAATTTTAAAAATGTCAATTTTTTACATTA
>JAQGBX010005439.1:0-13679 GCA_034698745.1 Megaphyllum sjaelandicum
GTGCAACCGGAACTCGTGAAATTTTTGGCGCCGTGCAAGCTCATGACGTCACCAGTCCGCCATGTTGGATATACTGACTACACCGACTCTCTCGTCAGTGTAGTTCGTATACACTCAGTGCACGTAGTGAACCCAATCGAACACGGAACGTAGATAGCACTGACTACACTAAAGTATGCATGTTGCCCAACCGATTGAAACGAGTGCAGAAACGTTCAATCAGTGTACACACGTGCAGATTTTTTGGCCCAATCAAATTCGCCACTACACTACACCAGATTGACTATCCGAATGCGCCATAAGGCTACTTTGCGCTCCGATTTATGAGCTAAAATTCAACTCTCTCTTGTTTTTACTGACAAACATCAGGGCGGCGCTGTAGTGTTTTGGCCACCAGAACATCAAAGGTGCCGACACGGAGTTTCGCATACTCGTATTACGTATACTATTGTAAATTGCATGTTTATTTTACTGGAGTTCGCACTTACGAACTTTTTCTGAGTGCCTAACGAGTTCGTAAAATTGACAGAATTTTAGTTTCCATTCTACCTCCCATGGGTTATAAATTGCATTTTTCTTTTTCTTTTACTACCGTTTGCACTTTTTTGGAATTCCTAACCAGTTCGGAAAACCGAAAGTCCAACTTAGTTACAATTTCCCTTCGCGGAAATCTCAACAAAATGAAGGAGGAACGGATGCGAGCAGGGATGACCGCAAGATGGGGTCCATGTTTCCAGATGGCCCCACTTTCTGTATACAAGAACCAATTTTGGGTACTCATTTGCCCCGCGTACGAGGCACTTCTAACACATCCGATACCGCGATTTCATGCCAGCCCAATTATTTAAACATTTAAATCATGGCACATTGTGTTTCAATGTTGTTTTTTTCTTCTTGAAACCTGCTCTGGAAACAAGGAGACCCACGCACTCTGGCGGCTGGAAAGAACAGCCATGCCGCTTTGTAGTCATGCTGGGCAGAACAATGGGACAGGTTGAATTTCCTCCAAAAGCATCACCTTTCTTCAGTTATCAGTGATTATCCAAATTCTCCTGTTTTCGAATTTGCTTATTGTAGTTGAGGTCAGTGCAACCCCCCCTGTCGACCGTTGATGAATGGCGGGGGAGGCCCCGTTGAAAGGTCGAAGGTCATCCCCCCTGCCTGTAACCCCCCACCGGGGCTGACAGTTACATTTGGCAGGCCAGGCCATATGGAGTGGAAAAGAATATGAAGGGGCGGTGAACATCAAAAGAAGCCTACTTAATGATGTGGCTATGAGTTGTCAGGCTGCAGCTTAAACATGGATGTCTGAAGAAGATTAATGGGCGAGGTTGCTACCATGTGGGGTGTGACAGGCAACTAGTGGGAGAAAAATCCCAAATCAAGATAAATAGGAGTAGAGGGCCACAGGGGAAATTCAGGGGGGTAGAAGAGAGAATGAGAGAAATAGGACCCCATCAACATGCAACAACAGAGACATGCAATGCCATCTACATGCGAGATCCAAAAATCACCAGGCTACCATGATGGCACCATACGCGGCCTTATTTCGACGATGCAATATCGCAGTTTTACATCGATAAAAACAGGCCAATGGAAACTCGAATGAATATGATTATTAAATATTTTTTTTTTAAATTCGTGGTTCTATATTCTATAATGACATTTTAATTGTACCGAAGTCATTTGTGCATGTATGTTCTTTTAATGCCATCCATCAGCTGGCAATTTTAATGGCAAATTGTTCAAATAAGTCAACTATTTTCAAGTTATCTTTCGATATCTGCCCACGTTGAAAAGATACACATTTAAAAATATGTTATGGTATTTATGCATGGATTTCATATGCATTTTTTTTTTTCAAAGTGAGTGCACGTATTGTTTAGTAAAATAAAAAGAAGTCAATTCTTAAGTTGGAACCTTATAATGCATTTAAAAAAGATATGCGCTTAAAAATTGTAATGTATTTGAAAATACGTGTATATAATGCGTTTTTTAAATGCAATTTGAAATATTTTCTCGTCATTGCATCTCAAAATGTATTTTGAATTGCATTGTAATGTTTTAATATATATATATATTTTCAAATGCATTTTGTTCCTCTCCAAAGTAAGTACACGCATTGTAGTATAAAGTATAAATAATACATTTCTGAATTTGGAACCTTATAATGCATTAAAAAATGTATGTGGAAATATGCATAGTTCGGAACTTTGTGACCTATTTCAAGATATATTTTGCGTTTTTAAAATGTTTTCTCGTCATATACAGTACATGTATACTTATTTTCAAATGCATTTTGTTTTCTAAGTGGACGCATTGTGGTAAAATAAAAAGAATTAGTTTCTCAAGTTGGAACCTTATAAAAATACATTTTGCATTATTAAAATGCATTTTTAAATGTAATGACGAGAAAACATTTTTATTTAGTGCGCACATTGTAGTAAAATAAAAAAATGTTTGTTTATGAAGCCACTTAGTGAAAAACAAAACTTTCTACTACATTTGGTTTGATAATGGAATGGCGACTTATTATCGAATGTAATAATCTATGAACGCAGCAGCGTTACCGAACTTTTGTGGCTTGATCATGTGCATATGATAATAAATTTATGGCACACTATAAAAACTCGAAAATAAACAATGGAAGGTTAACAGGATCAACCAGTGATCCGTTGTCCATGGGAATTTTTCCAACATCGTTCTAGGCATAAAAATGAAATACTTTCAATAGATTTTTTTCTTCAATAGAATGCTGGATATTATAAAAGTTCTATCAAATAATATAATGTAGGTACACGCAGCATTGGGTAAAAATGTAAAATTCATAATTCCTAGTCAGTGGAATCTCATTAAGAAGAACTCGATGTATACGAATTTCTGATAGTACGAATTCTTTTCCAATCCCCGTGCTATTCGGATATTACAAATGATTGACTATAAATTTAATGTATTTTCGATTATAATCATGATTTCTTCTAGATTTTTATTACAAATTTTCAATAAAAATGAATATTTTCGAGTTCCCAGGCATTCGCGCTATGTTTCGTTAATAAGGATTTTTTTATGAAATAGAAGTAATATGAAAAAAATGTATGTTTAAAGTGTTTATCCCAAAAACATTGCATGCTCTCATGTCTGTCAAAAGCTGTGCAGGTCGCAGAACCTTCATGTTATGCAAAACTGACCAAGATAAATTAGTGGTGTTTATGAAGAAAATATAAAATTTGTAGGGTTTCCTTGCAGAAATTCTCACTTTTCAGGATGTTCATAGCTTCCGGATGTATAGAATTCCCCGATAAAAGCTGCAGCACTTTCTTATCCATATTGTTGGCCTACTAGGATTTCATAATTGAAGTCGTATATATAGTTCGGCTGACTTCTTCTAACACGAACCATGGTTTAATTTCAAAAGAACAAATTCTGAACCTCTTAAAAGCTATAAACATCCTGGAAAGTGAGATTTTCTGAAAGAAAAACCTACAAATTTTATATTTTCTTCATAAATGCCACTAATTTATCTTGGTCAGTTTGGCATAACATGAAGGTTCTGCGACCTGCACAGCTTTTGACAGACATGAGAGCATGTAATGTTTTTGTGGCGATCTTTCTATTATGTCTCTTGAACCTTTCTCCTTCAAAAGCAATTTCATTTTTCTATAAGATGAATTAAGCTAATTATTTTACATGCCTGTGCATAATTGGCTTCATTGTTCAATAGATCCCCCTATATTATGTAAAAGCTAAATTACTACAGTCATAATTTGAAAATTAATGCCATAAATTGAATGCAATTTCACGAAAGATTGTGAGGCAAAGGCACTTTGGCATTATATTACGGCGCATCTTAATAAATATCTGGGAGCGCTACCATGTAGAATTAATATTTTTTTACTCTCAGGTTTAATCTTGTGCCGTAGCTTGTCTGAAAATATAATATGTAATTATAATGACACGTACAAGAAGATGAATTATGGCTGAACGAATGTGACAAACCTATTACAATTTGCTGGCGAGGGATTGGAGGCTGTTCGGTACTCAATCAAAAAATGTATAAAGTTTATGATTATCGTTAAATTTTTATTAAGTTTTCAAAATAAGTTGTAAATACTATTATGATCAACGAACACATGCAGAAAAAGAATTTGGAAAGTATGTGTACAGTATATGGAGATGATACTCTAACAAAATATGTCTACAATTCGTTAAAATATAAATTTAGGAAATTGTTGCTCACACTGTCGAGGGTTTCTAAATACCTTCACACTCAAGAAATGGAAAGAAATTGCGAGAAATTACAGGAAAGTTATTTCAACTAAAACACTTTCCTGTTGCTGCACACACAGAACGATACTTGCAGAAAATATCCCTACAGCATATGACAACACTGTTTTGAAGGGAAATGTAGGCAAACTAAGTTGACAACAGTGCTTTTTTTCAATCTTATGACGTATGTATTTCCTGATTGGTTATCCGACAAAAAGAAACTTGTGCATGATTGGAAAACCTGTGAACGTCAGTTTCTTTTCAGATATAACTTGCTCAGAATTATGGACAGAATAGGATCATTTTCCATTATGGAAACATATTCTGGAAACATATTTGTGAAAAAAATATTTCAAATTACACGGAGAAATATGTGTGATGGCCTTAACGTTTTTTCGAAACCCAAACACGATAAATCATAATATCCGAGAAAATCTCGCGGCGTTTATGATTTATTATGAATTGTTAATATTTTTTATCTTTACTGCTGACATTCAGAAGATTTGAAAATGGCACGATGTTGCATATAGCGGTATACATGTTTGTACCTTAGTACATGTCTAATAAAAGCGTCACTATAACGTGTATTTATATCTGATGACAGTTTCGTTGGCAATAACTTTTCATAAATTGAAGGTCCTCTAACAAATCACTCTTCGCTTTACTCCACATTACTCGCCCCAACTATAAATTAGCTCATTACACCTGTTACTATACATAATATGGGTGAAAATGTCTCAAATGTTGACTTTTTTTAATCATCTGTGGGAGGACAAGACCTGCTTGTTTAAAAACTATCCCCCGAAAAATATGTCACTCTTATACACCTGTTGGCAATATTTTCCTCGCAATCGTTTTTTAAGGGATCTCTTGTCAGTGCCATTGCTAAAGTAAATTCAAAATGCCATAATACTCGAACTAAATTGTGGGCTGCGGCAGCTTTTGAAATTTTTTGGCACGCTATCCAGAAGATTTAAGCAAAAAGCAACTTTTTTAGAAGTACGTCGACAGAATAACACATTCGTCATTTGGACTTTTTTTTTTAAACAAACACTTCCATATTTTAGCACGATGCAGCTGTAAGAGTGACTTTATTCGAATTTTTTCAGCCCTAAATCCATTTGCACTTGTTGGTGAGCATTGCCGGTGTCAAATTTGACGCACCGAAAATCAACAAACCCATATTTTCAAGATTTAAGCCAAAAGTGACATAGCCAAAAATTGTGCTTGAAAAGAGATTGTAAATCTATCTAAAAAAGCGGCCGGATAGGAAACAAATTTAGATTTTGGATGCTAATTAGTCTATAGTCTAAAACATCCTTATGCAAAATATCATTTTGTCGAAATGATTTAATGATTAGCTTATTCGGTAAACTTCATGTACGAATGTTGCATTTATCTAAGAAGAAGATAACAACCCCAGATTGCATAAGTGGGTGGTTTGGATTGACATAACCGCTTTGTCGAAATTATGGAGTAGCAAGACTTTTGCTTAATACCCTGCAGTAGTAATCAGTAGTGTATCCCCCACGTGGCGGGATCAATGGATATGAAAAAGTTGCAAATGACATGTTAAACCATGTAGACAACTAAATGTCTAAATAGTTATTATCAAGAAAGCTTACAGATGTTACAATGGCTAGCCTCACAGCATCACTACTAAAAATAGGGAACTCATTGCCAACCTCAAGGCCATAAAACCAGGTATCATGTGCCCTAAAAAAATAACTAGGGGTAGGGGGATGATATTTTAAACACGTTAATTAAAAATTTATAATTATTATGATAGGTAAATGTACATTAACACACAAACTGAAAATAAAATCCACATTTACATTACAAATGTTGATGTATATTTGGTGCTGCTATCAAACTTGCTCTAATCCATTGATCATAACTTAAATTCCTGCAAGATATTTATATTGGGATTTCCACCACACATGTAATGTAGTGCATTATTGTACTGCATCAAATTTGGTATTGCTAAAAATTAATGCAAAAAATTATTCTCTTTTGAAAATGCATAGCCACAATTTTGTTTTTGTTAAAGCAATTTAAGTAGTGTTTTGTATCATACACATGCATGCGCACTCATGTTGTATGAAAGAAATGTGGTTGTAGCAAATTTGGAATGAATTACAATTTTGGATAAAGTTTTTCATTAATTTAAATGTTTAATCACCATTTAGTTTTTCTTAAAACAAATAATAATAGCTTTTTCACGAAACTTATCATGTGTCACATTTAAAAATGTTGAAGTAACCAATTTGGTGTTGACACCATTCACAGATAAGTTTTTTTCCATTACAAATAATTTGGTAACTTAAATTTTGTTGTTGTTTTAAAGAAATTTTTCTGATACCAATCACTTATGAAAAGGTAATTGTTTACATTATTACATGGACCATCACTTTCTTTGGTTAAAAAGTGATTACAATAACTGTTTCTTATCTCCTGCAATGTGTTACATAAGCTAAATTGATGCTGAAAATTAATTTTACAAAAGCTTAATTGATTCTTCAAATTTATTTTACACACAAATCATATTCAAAACAATTATTACAGAGGTTTTGCTATTGTCAACTTATATTTCATGCTGATACTTTTCATTTAAAAAAACTTAATGATTACAAAATAAACATGGTCCATCATTATGTTTTGCTGTGAAATGTTTACTACACAATTTGCTTAATTTTTGAAATGGTGTACATAAAATTTGTTAATGTAACAAACTTGGTTTAGATAGGAATCACACACAAAAACTTATTTACAATACTAAAATGCTTGGTCAGCATCTTGTTTGGATTTAAATCAGTTGCAATGCATTTAGAACCACCCTTGCAATGTAGTAGATAAGATTTGTTCATAGCACAATTTTTATTTAAATTGACATGATTAACAAAAGTTATTCATAAAAGAAAATTCATTCCTTCCATATTATTTAAAATTAATAAAAATGCATTTTTGCATCACTCTTGCAACGTGTTACATAACTTGAGTTGATGTAGAAAATTTGGTTTAGATAAAAATCACTAACAAAACATTATTCGCATAAGAAAATGCTTAATGGGCATTTTATTTAATGGAAAATTTATAAAAAAATTTCCCTATCTCTTAAAACATGCTACATCAGATTGGTTACGATACCATTTAATTATAAAAAATAGCAATCATATGCTATTTTGGCTGCCATCTTGTTTGGTTGCAAAATGATTACAAAACCCGCTCAGCTTAAGTTATGTACAGGCGAAGTCAATGTTAAAATTGACCAATGCTTATGTTATCCACAATTTTGTAAAACTCAACACAAAAAATATTGAATATTTCACGAAATTTACTATTGTAATTTGGAAAAAACAGAAAAATCAACATTGACATATGAAAATTTTACAAAGTTGTTTTCAAACAATATCAGCATTTTTGTAAATTATTTCAATTCTTTTACCCTGCAGTCAGTACACGGCACCATGCGGCAGGAGGGTCATTATACAATATACGTCAGACTAAGCGGTCTGGTGATGATTGACTCCACATCACAATTTAATTAATTTTCCCGTAATTACCAGAACTTTTTAAGATGAGGATGGGATGGGATGGAAAGATGGTCGAGCCGATTTAAAATAGGAACTATCTCAGTATTTGCCTGGCAGATTTGTGGGAAACCATGGAAAACCACAATCGAGGATAGCGGACCCAGGAATCGAACCTGGGTCTACCAAATGGAAGACGAGGATGCTAACCTGTAAGTCATCTTGCTCGGTGTTCTCAGAAAAGATTAAAAGTTATGTATATTACCATCAAAAGCAATTGACAATTATGAAACTTTGTAATTGGAATAGGTTGAAAATCTTGCAAATTTGTATTACAAAAATATTTAAAAATGTTGCCAATATGTACTCAATGAATGGTTGCAATAAATGAATCAATTTTCACACACATGTGATAATCCTAAATTGTTGATAGTTTTTTAAAACTTGGTTTTATTAAACTCAACTGTAGCAAAAACAAAAAAGTTATAGTGTGTAAGGTGTAGGCCGAAATGATCTATTGATATCATCGACTGTACATGGGCCTAGATGGTTTATTGATACCATCAACTGGACCTGGGGCTTAAAAGTGATTTTGTATTTGAGCTTATTTGCAAAATTAAATACTATGTTTGTGGTTTCTGGTAGCATCGATTTGTAAATGAAAAATGGCATTGGTCAAAGTTACACAGGTACTTGACTGGCTTGATGATGATAATTACACTGTGCTATGAGTTAGATTAATTGGTTTTTACATAAAACCCATAGTATCTATGCGTATGATTTAAATGTCATGAGCATGAGTCACATTTGGAGTGCTTTCAATAATTATTTAAAACTTCCTATCCATCTAGAGATGGCACGGAATGGATGTTGATGCTGCATTTCATGCATTTAATCAACAATACAGCTGTTAATTTAATGAATAAATGAGCTAACATATGGGAGTAACATATGGACAAGGGGGATTAACATATATACATAAAATAGACTATAAAATTTCCATAAAATTGTATCATCGGAATCCACCTAAATTTATTACTTAAGAGCGCATATGCGCACTCACAGTAATGGAATAAATTGTGTTCCCCATAGCCATTACTTTTTTAATTACACCCCATATGGCCAATTTTCAGCTTGATTAATAACACACCCAAATTAGGTAAATTAAGCGGACACTCCCAACAGCGCCATATGTCACTACCCCCAGGGAGGGAATATACAAAATCCTAAAACTTTCTGATTGGATGGCATTTACCCACTGCATAATATTTTGCCCGAAAAACCAGCACTATTTGCAGGCTTTTTATTGGTTCAAAACCATATAAAAAGCCAAACATTTATATATTAAAGAAGTCTGAGAGAGAAATGCAGAATGATAGGAGTACTGGGAGTGTTCCCGTGTAATCCATTTTGAACTGTTGTTGTTATAGAACATAGCTTCAGATATCGAAAATAGGTTTTATAAGGTAAGTCTGGACATAGAAACATCTACCAATGAAACTTAAAATATTTCAGGATTAGGATTAGATTTTTACCTAAAAAGGGACACTTAGAAAAGATTTCAGTTAAATTCAAGCATGGTCTAGATATGATATGTAGGACTTAGCCAGTTTCAGCAAATTTGAAGTTAAACTTTAGATTGAAGAATATTATAGTATTGAAACCAATGTGTAAGCAATATATCTTCAAGATAAATATTTTGTACATGGTTTTCAAGCATTGGACTAATATATCTAATGTAAGTGATTTATGCATGCGGCATGAATCAGTTATACAATTTTAGTCATTTTGTTCTGTGTAACATTTGAGATTGTGTGATTTAATAAATGTTGTTGGTTTGTAAACATTTGACTGTTCTCTACAGGCCTTCACTGGCTTATTCACGAACCATGAATTAATTAATTAATATTACGGCTTAGATTTTCCAATTAAACCCACGAAATAACACAGCTGTGAAAAATTAAAATGGATCATGTCTATGTTTTTGGGTAAGTCCATACATAATATATAACTTTCAATTCATCCTGATGCTGCCCATATTTCATGTTATTTAATTCTTAAAATTTTCTTAAAAATTGTATGCAGCAAAAACAACCGTCTTCCTAGTGGTCAATATGGTATCACCTGACCAGATAAAAACAAAATAAAAAAGCAGTAATTTTCTGCAGAAAGACACTTGGACACTCTCTGGACCGCCAACATGATATCTACAACTTTGTTAATATTATCATTTTTGAATGGGGTTAACAAGAGACACATCCAGGGAAAGGGAAACTTCTGACCAAGTGAAGTTTTCTTATTGTTGTGATTCACAATTTTGAAACCCGAAAATAAAAAGTGATTGCAATAAATCATGCATTGGAATTATTTTTTGGGTTTAAACACAGAACCCAATACGCTCTCGTTCGGAAGAATCATGCTAATCAGAATTCACGAGACATGTAAGCCCCTGATTATTTTGATAGGGGTGGAATCTCACACTTGTGTTTTTCCCAATGGTTTTTATTTTTTGATTTGATTGTGTGTGTGAATTATATAGCCATAAAAAAGTTTTCAAGCATTTTTTTTAACACAAGAAGGTAACATTTTGACAATTTTAGGGCAAATTTTGCTCTTGTTTTAAATTCCCAATAATTGTTATTCATAATAATAAAACAAAAGTGAAAAATTCGCCTTAAGTTTGTCATAATTACAACCTATTTGTGTATGAAAATGATAAGTGCAGTTTTTTCACAATTGTTATCTTTTATTTGTTTGTGTACAGGAATTACTTAACCACTGCAAAAAACATGTTTTCAAATGTCATTTTCTAAGAAGGTATTTTATGTCCATTGTAGGGCAAATTTTGCTCCTTTTTTAAATTCCTCTTAATTGTAAATAAAAAAAATGAAACCGTTTGAAAAATCTAGAAATGTCATAATTACAACCTATTTGTACTTAAAAATGAAAAGTACAGTATTTTTGTAATGTTTTTTTTTTGGTTTAAATTGGGTTTAGGCAAGGAGTAAATTAGGACCATTTTAAGAAGACTTTTACTTCTGTTTTCCATTCTAACAAAATATTCATTACACTGAATGTCATTTTTAAACAGTAATATTAGTGTTCATACATCCTAATAATTTTGGGTTTTTATCTATAGATAGGTACTTGTAAATACTACATTTTGTTGTTAAACACATGAAATTAGGTGTTATTACCTAAAAAGATATGCATACACACTTGGTGTGTTTATAAACATACATAGATCTTCCATGTTATTTTAAGCAGTTATTTAGGTAAATAGACATATATATGCATGAAAAAATACATATGGGTCATAGCAGTTTTTGACAATATAGATAAACATTAGATGTACGCAACTCTTTTGCACATTTTTTTGTTTTTTACCTATTTTCCATTTTAAGTTTAGCTATAGGAGCGACTTTCGACAAATTTGACATTACGGACATCATGCCACTGGTGAAACTTTTAATTCATTGATGCGAGGAAACACATGTTAAGAAGAAAAACTTCAAATATTTGTGGAAACAAACAATTGTTACCCAAATAGGGAATAAAAATTTATTATCATGAGTGATAATACCAATCAAACAAACGTTTTAATGTTACACATGATGAAAACAAAGCTAGCTTCACAACACCAAGACCAGACAATAAAAGAAAGAGGATTTTACAGTGGAAATCTGTGCAGCAGATGGATCAACCTTGAGTAGATATCTAAACAGTGAAATCATATGCAGTCCAGCCATCAAAAATCATCAATTCAAACAGCAGATCATGCAGCAGCCAGCCATGGTCATACATGTATCAACAGTGGTAAGATGAGCTTTTCTACTAGGGGCCTTTTCTTTCTTGTAGAATATGTTTGAATCTAAGTGGTTATGATGTCTGCAGTATCACTGTACAGTAGATTTACTTGTTTTTTGTCAAATTTTTAGTTTTTTGGAAAAATTTTAGTTGCTGGATCTTTTATGAGCAAACCGCAATTACTATTTAATTCAATAAATATTTTGAAAGAATTGTTCAATCACAGCTTCAGGAAGCCATCCAAGTAAGTTCTTTATATTATTTCCTTTTTTCTGGCAGCCACTGACCCTAAAATCTTGTAGTGCTCTTATGTTTCTTGCATGTTATAGCAAATTTTTTGCATTTCTTTTAATATTGCGACTAAAATGATCAGGAAAATTAGATGAATCCCAAAAATGTTCTCTGTAATATCATCAATACTTTTTTAAGTGATTATGTGATTGTTTATGCTTATTTTGCAAAATATATTATGGAATGCAAGCATGGCTTAGTTAGGTTAAATATTTACAGATATTATAATATAAATAATAATATTGCTTAAAATACACATAATTGGATATGGTAAAGAGCTAGTAATGTAACATTTTTTGTCAGGTTTATTATCCTTGAAAACCATCAACATTTCTTGAATATTTTCTATATGAAATTCACAACCATGAAACAGTCAAAAATAAATCTGAATAATATACGTACAAATGTAGATTTATTTTCCAACAGATTTGTGGTTTCCAATTTCACATAGAAAATATTCAAGAAAAGGTTGTTGGTTTACATGAATAATAAACCAAAAAACTGGCAATATACATCACCAGCATTAAGTGGTCAAAAAATATAATTGAATAAAGCAGAAACACGACCATAACACGTTTTTTAAGGAAAACGACGTTTCGGCAACCATGTGCCTTTTTTCAAGTTTATTCTGTTGTAATAAAATGAAAAAATCGAAAACAATGTTTGCCTATAGATTTCACTAGTTAACCCTTTACTTTATCGTTAAACTTGACCCGTTCTTGCTGCACATATTGCAGCATCATCCTCGTGATTTAAACTTATTTTTATGTAGCATTCTCTATTCCTTTCTGTTGTTGGTTAATTTTTAGCACTTTAACGTTAAATTTGTTCTTCTCTTTCCCAAATGCATTGTAACTGATTTTTTGTTTTCGATTTTTTCATTTTATTACAACAAAATAAACTTGAAGAAAGGCACATGGTTGCCGAAACGTCGTTTCCCTTAAAACATGTTATGGTTGTGTTTCTGCTTTATTCAAAAAACTGACAAAGAAACATTATATCACTAGCTCATTTTAGTACCCAATTGTGTGTATTATTAAGCAGTATCCATGGTTATAATACACACCAATCTTTTTAAGTAGGTGTATTTTTATTCAGAAACAGGTATTTATAATCACTAGTTTTTGTCTTAAACACATTTATTTAGGCAATATTGCCTGAAATGATGTGTATACACACTAATAGTGTTTTTATACACATCTTATTTATGTAATCTTACATAGATATTTAGGAAAAAGTACAAATTTAGGTGTGCATTGTTAGCCAGCGATTTTTAACACAGGTGGTACTGTTGGTGTGTGGAACTCTTTTATACATTTTTTTTGTTTTTTTACATTTTCCATTTTCAATGTATTTTGAACTCTCAGGCCGGAGATTATGTTACTTTCTGATGTAAATGTTTTTTGTTCTACCATTTCTTTTATGAAAAATATTTGAATCCAGATTATAACACAAATATTTTTATATATCATCCTATAGTTAAGACAAGTCTTCAAGTATTATTATGATGTTTATAATTACACCCTGTTTTGCCCCTTGGATAACCATTATTTCAGGGTTCTACTGTACTGGAATCAGTACAGCATATACCATGTCACGGTCGAATGACCAGGTCAAGGTCAAACGACCGTGTGTATTCAAATTCCTCCCTTGGGATGTCGTGGAGTACGACATCCCAAGATTAGTGACCTTTAGAGTCACGTGATATTAAAATAAGTATTTAAGGCAGCACTTAAGAAATATTGAGGCAGTCGAGAACTCTTGATTATGATGGTGATGTCGGAT
>JAQGBX010005440.1:0-13678 GCA_034698745.1 Megaphyllum sjaelandicum
CTGCAACATTAAATATTACTTACAACCTATCAACGTATTCGTCTTCATACTTCGATTGGGAATCCGAATTCCCAAAGGTACAATGCATCAGTTCATGGACCTTCTGCCCAGTCATAATTTCAATAAATTTTATGTTTACCTTTTAGTATTTAATGTCCCTATTGTCACAAAATGAAGCTTTATTTTATGCAAGCATACAAAACGGGAAGAACCACTTCGCCATAAGCGACGAGGCTTCGTACACTGTACTACACGCCATACGCCTTTTAACCTTCATAAGTTAGCATTCCCAACTATTAAAGTGTGTGTATATCCTTTAGAAAAGCATTTTCTGAAATACATTTTTCTGTTAGAATTGTTATAAAAAGATTTTAAGTAATGTTTTTAACACTTAAAATATTAATATTTACTTAAAAAGCACACAGAAGCATACCGTGTGAAAAACATGATTAAAATACTTTTAATTCACCTAAAAATTAGTCATTTTTAATTCAATTTTGTTGGAAGTGTGCCCCTGATTCAAGATGACACATGCGTGTACAAATCTGGCAGCACGGACTCGAGATGGGGAAAATTCGAGGGGAAGTTATCTGGTCACACTGACCGCCTAACTTCTTCTCTCTTAGAAGTTTTTTTTGGTAAAAGAATACAGGCTAGAAGGGGCGAAACATTCAAAGTTCCCAATGAAGACAGGTTTCCTAACCGAAGACAACGAGGCGAGTAAGAAACTCAAGAACAACAATAAATACCGGAGAGCGATTGGATCTTTACTTTATCTGGCAACAGTGACACGTCCAGACATCGCAGCGCCGGTAGTTTCCTAGCTAGACGAGTAGAAAACCTTATGGAAGCTGACTGGAACTCGGTAAAGCGGGTGATCAGATACTTAGGACACACAAGGGAAGTCAGACTAATGTTCCAGGATGGGGGAAATTGCATATTGACATGTTACGTGGACACAGACTACGCTGGCGATGTCAAAGATAGAAAATCGACCAGTATACACGTAATTAAAGTAGGAAGAAACACAGTTAATTGGAGGAGACAAAAACAAACGTCAGTGGCATTGTCCACCACCAAGGCAGAATACATGGCAGCATCTTTAGCCACGAAAGAAATCTTATTTATGAGACAATTACTGGAGGATATGGGACTCAAGCAGAGCAGTTAAACTGAGATTTTCAAGGACAATCAAGGATGTATAAAGTCGATAGAGTCAGAGAAGGTTGGTGCAAAGACCAAACATATTGCAGTTTGTTATCACCATATAAGAGATCTTAGTGAGAAGAACATAATAAAGTTGGGGTACTGCCCCAGTGAGGAAATGACTGCGGACATCTTAACCAAGCCACTACTGAGAGCAGCATTCGAGAAATGTGTGCAAGACTTGGGGATGGCAGAGCGACTTGATTGAAGAAGGACCAGTGAACTGAGAATCAGGAGCGACAAGGGGTGTTGGAAGTGCGCCCCTGATTCAAGATGACACACGCGTGTACAACTCTGGCAGCACGGACTCGAGGCGGGGAAAATTGGAGGAGAAGTTATCTGGTCACACTGACCGCCTAACTTCTTCTCTCTTGGAAGTTTTTGAATGTAAGCAGTAGCTCGTGTGTTATATGTAAAATCCCACAGTGGATAAAGTATTAAATGTGCTAATAAATAGTCGTATAGTAAAAGTCATCACGCGTGGATGATTTCAACAAATTTAATGTTTTTGCTTATCTTATTGTCCAGTTTATTTTTAAAGTCCCACACATTTCAAAGATTTATTTAAATAAATGAATCTAGGTGACATTTTTGTCAAACGACCTTTGTGCTGGCAATCTTCATGTTTGGTGGCCTTATTGCTACACGACCTTGTCTCCATTCGACCATATTGCCTGGTGACCTTCTTTCCGTGTGACCTTATGTGCGCCTACCAACTGACCAGCGACCATTCTCCGGCGACCTTTTGTCTGCACCCCGGTCTAGGAAGACCATCTCAGTGAGCCAACAGGGCAGTTGGCTTGGCCTTCCACCAAGTTTCCAAGAGGATGCTGATCCAGCCCTGGAAATGAATCTTGTATGATTGCTATGTCCCACAATAAGAACAGAGCATGCTGGTGCAATATATCATGCACCCAGGAGGATTGCAGTTACCGCGAGGGAGTGTAAGGTGGCCTTATTTTTGAGCAAAGCCATCTCACCTTGGAAGGTGAGGTGCACCTGCACCTGTCGCAAGGCAACCTGCCCATCGTATCTTGGCATAGGGTCACAGAGCCTGTGACCTTATGCCAAGCGACGACAGGTGCAGGTCGCACATTTCTATATTAAAGAATGCAGAGAGGAATTTGATATTCACGGACCCCAACCTTGAGGCACAGACCCAGGGTTACCTGGAAAGGAAACGATTTACAGACTGGTAGAAAGATCAGGACGGCCACCTAAATAGGTGGTCATGTTCACGCCAGCGCCTACACAGACTCACTCTAGCCGCACCGCGAACAGAGGATTATCCAGATCTAAAGGAAGAGGATACCATGTCAATTACTACAGCCGGCCACATGAAAATAATTGCCACTGTTCCAGCCAAGATTAAGAAGTCTGGCCAATATTTTAAGACAGGGTCTCGCATTTCCGTGCATACCCTCGGGCATCCAAGAGACAGGACGACTCAACTTCTACAGCGTGCCCGCAAAACCAAGTAGAAGGAAGAATGCCAGACCTGCATGCCACATCAATGTCCAACATTTATTTTCATTTTGTTTTTGCCACTTGCATGAACAGTTGTTCGTGCATGTCAGGATTGTTAAATTTATCATTTATGATGTTTGCAAAAGCATGCTATTACTTTATATGAAGCGCCCTAACCTGTGGCAGCTGCCTGAACAAATGGCATTGCTGTTCCCTATGACAATTAAATTTACAAGGGTTTTGTCACTTCTTTTTGCATTTACATCTTCTTTAACCAACAGGTTATGGGCCCAGTATTCATGTAGTTCCATCCAGTGTTTGCTGTTTTTTGTGGATTTTGTGCAGTGGGTGTGTGCTGTTTACTACAAACCCTTTGTGCAATTTTGGATTGGACCAGTCATTTTTTTTTGCATCCTGGACAATGAACTTTCTCAAGATGGCTGACTTGGCAAGAATTGCAATTGCCAAATTAGACAATTCCAATTACCAGTTCTGGAAGTACAGGCTGCAGCTACTTTTGAAAAGAGAGCTTGGCTCAAACAAGATTATAAGGCACAGGAACAATTAGTTGGCAGGTGGAAGATAACCAGCATGTCCACATCCAGAAGGCAAATAGTGAAAAGGAAGCATGGACATCCCTACAGAATTGCCACGAAAAGGCCACATTGACTGGCACTGTGCATTTATACCGGAAGCTGTGCAGTTTGAAGCTGAAAGAATCTGGTGATGCGGAGTTACATGCACAACAGATGTTTGATTTGGTCGACAAGTTGTTCGCATGCGGTGAGGAAATTAAAGATAAGTTTCTTATGGGTCTCTTACTCAGCAGTTTACCTGAAAGCTACAATACCCTGATTACGGCATTAGAAAGTCGTTCCGAGGCTGATTTGACCATCAGCCTGGTTCAAGAAAAGGTAATCGGAGAATACAAGCGCCGACAGGACAGTTAAGGCATTGTGAATGGACCGGAGAAGGAAACTGCACTTAAAGTTCATGACACTGGGAGCAGCAATAGTTCCAAAAGAAGCAACCTGACCGGTAACTTTCCTCAACTGTACAGATTTCAATAATACGGTGCGGAACGTCAATTTGACTGATGTGCGTTATCTACCAAAGTTGGGCGGTAACTTGCTGTCTGTCCGTGCACTTACTAAAAAGGATTAAGTGAACTCTTTAATGAAGACACATGCAGCATTTTACGAAACAATGATGTTGTCTCAACAGCGCCATCTACTGGGCTTCTTTATGAGCTGAACTGTGAACATGCTGCATCGGTGGCTACTACCAAAGTATTGATGAAATTAAGTAGCTACAAGGATTAGCTACAGGAATGATGATTGATCAATGTTCTGATCATTTCCCAATTTCCCATTCCTGCCATTTCCCAAAGCGCCTACAAGAAAATCTAAAGGCATCATCAACTTATTGCATAGTGATCTATGTTAGCCAATGCAGACTGAGACACCAAGTGGAAACCGATATATTTTGACTTCAATCGATGGCTATAGTTGATATTGTTCGATATTTTTCCAGGCCAAGAAAAGTTCAGACCATGGAGGAAAATATACTGGACAGAATCTCAAGTCATATTGCAAGCAGCAATGAATCGTACAACAGCTACCTGCTCCATACAGTCCACAGCAAAATGGTGTTGCTGAACGTAAAAATCAGTCTTACCGAGATGGCTAGATGTTTATTACTGAATGCTGATTTGCCAAACCGCTTCTGGGGAGAAGCTGTGAGCCACTCGGGTTATCTACAGAACAGATTGCCAACAAAGGCTGTTAAGAAGACCCCGTTTGAGTTATGGTACGGAGATAAACCTAACTTATCTCATATCAAGCTTTTTGGATGTAAAGCATATATGCATATACCAGATGTGCAACAGCGGAAACTCGATGACAAGGCTCTGAAAGTTACATTTGTTGCGCACATTTCTTTATATGAAGCGCCCTAACATGTGGCACCTGCCTGAACTAATGGCGCTGCTGTTTCCTTTCCTATGACAATTAAATTTGCAAGGGTTTTGTCACTCCCTTTATGCACTTACATCTGTGTGGTTGTCCTTTTATGCTGAGCTGCTACACAAATTTATGTCTTTGTTTCCTGAGCTGAACCACTAAATTCTGCTTTAACCAACAAGGATTGATACAGAGTGCCCTACACCAAATGAATGAATATGTTTTTCTGCATCAACTAAATTTATTATGTAGCTGTCACTGTCTCACACAGGACAATGTATTCGAACACGCATAGATATAATGTGTTCTGCAACTGCACTAAAGACTTTGTAGGCTATGTGTTCTCTTTTAACAAGCACAACGTAACTGATGCATAAATAATTGTGCTTCATGTTTACCACTCTTTAAAATGATAAAAAAATGCTCACCTTAAGACCTTCTGGTAATACAATCAACAAAACGACCTCCCTGTTGATGGTGCACCACTTGGCCTGCAATCAAAAGTGCATGATGGTAAATACAGCATAATGTGTTTTAGAATAGTTAATTATTTTTAGAAAATGTCATCCTTTTATACATATTTAAAGTAAGTACACATGTATTCGGTACATGATTAAGAAAAATAAGATTTCGTAAACTTTCTGGTTGGTGGATTTTTCATGTTGGTCTATTTCTGCTGTGAGGTCTCAGGTGGCCTTATAGACTTAGGAAGGCAACCCAGACCTTAAAAGAAGCGAGTTCGACAAAAATTTTAGAGACTAAAAACCCATTGGGTTTATTGAACAATGAAACGGGGGTAAAACCCATTTAACGAACGAGATATACAAACGCAACAGCGCAGCGCAGCGGCAAACAAACCAAACAGGTAGAACAAGAGGCGGCCTTCTGGCCGCCTAAATACACGACTGCGTCGCGGTGAAAGCTCCGAAGGAGGAGCCTGAGAGACGGCCCAGGGCACGAGAGTGCACACACCATGAAGGTCCTTCCACATCCTTCTTCTTCCCACATTCCTATTTGGAATGTCGTCTTGCATTCGTACTTGCTTCTTACGCCACATGACCCCGGAGTGTGCTAATCGTATAGTGTGACCCTAACCGCTCTCACCCCCCCCCTTCCCTCCAGACCGCAGCACCTCCGGAGCAAGGTATCAAACCATCAAAAACGATCAACAAAAAGCTAGACCATCGTGCTCGAATCTATATGAAACAAATATAGAACCAAAACAGATGCATTAGGACATTTCATAAAATTAATAAATATTTGTTAAAACACAACTCCATTATGATGTTAATTCTCTTTATACTCGTCGAACGTTCCACCAGGGACATACCTTCTCGAGTACGGCCTCACAGCATTACATTTACTTCTTAAAGTTGGGGGTCCAACATTGCCAATCTTGTTTCCAACCACTGTTTCTTCCAGTATCGCTTCTCACGGCGTTCCTGTGTGTTTGAACGCACCAACTGCAGCCTGGCAGGCCATGATGGATTCGGGGCCCAGATTCTCGCATCGAACGCACGTTGTTGCAAACGCTGAGGCAGGATGTCATCTTCGCCCATTAGTTCTCCATTCAGCCGGTACCACTCCAGGCTAAATAACTCCTCTTTCGAAAACATCCTGCTCACCCAATCTCACTCTTCCTCCTGGGGGCACATATTCCCACACAAACTTCTTGGTAGGAACTTCTTGGGGGGACGATCTATACGTCCCCCCAAGAAGACGACCCAATAGCATGCCCCCACTGCTCCGAGGTCTTCGTCCTTCTGATGGACCTACAACTGGTCAGTTTAGGCGGCAGCGTCCATCACATCCTTGGGCACATGTTTGGCTGTATTAGGGCACACTTTACAGTTCTCGTAACCACGTAACGCTGCTTGCAAAACGGCCGCAGTCGCCAAAAAGTGTAGTGAATGTGGCGACCTCGGGGCCACCAGTCCTCTCTGCAGTAAATTCGCATTCTTGTTCAACAGTGCCGGTGAAGATCTAACTCGACGTAATGGCGGCCTAGGGATATTAGGGCCAGGCCACACACTGCCATGTAAAACCAATGCAGTTAGGATCCTCTCCCATTCGGCCTTTGAAAGTTCGGGCGTAGGCAATGCGGACTTCTTGAGACTACATCCAGCCTTATCCATCTTATTTCGATGAAGTTGTTTGCTATTCAGGCAGGCCCACGGACTAACAGGTAGCTCACGCAGCAAAGAAAGGACTGAACGATCGGCGGGCGCACGTGCTTGTTCACTTGTCGACACATCCCACAGAGGATTATGGGTGCTTTTCTCTCGCTTTCTTCTTGGCGCAAAATTTTGAATCCGAGGCATCCTTCTTGAAACCCAATAACAAGATTTGACAAACTGCAACATACATACTCAAGGGTAAAATCGCTTAATGTTTGATACATGCGCCAGTGACGTTCTAGGCGTACCCCGACGCGTATCTCGGAACTCGTAATTATCTTGTGGCACCTTTTCACGATCTGAAATGGGCCTTGGAAGGGCAATTTAAACTTACCCACCCCCGGTGGGGCCAGACCTAAATTCTTTAATAAGATCTAGTCAACGCGCCTCAGTTGAGCATTAACCCGAGTTTTATCGAAATAACTCTTCTGTCTGGCGTGGGCCTGTTCCAATTCCAAACCAGCTTTATCTCGTGACTGCTGAGTCCCATATTGTATTAGGGGGAGTTCGACGATCGGGCCTAGCAGGTTATCTTTAACACTCCTAGAAGTGAAACCATGCATGAGCTCAAAAGGAGTAGCCTCGTCCACCCAGGCCACCCAATTAACTACTGTCTTATTTTCTGGGAACCTCGTTCGGAACCTAGCCATGAGTGTTTGTATCACTCTTTCAGTAAGCTCGTCCGCCTGTTGGTGATAGGCTGTCGAGCATCGATGCTCCATCCATACTTCGTCACGAACTCCAAAAAACTCCTTACTTTTTTAAAGGTGTCCCACTGTCAGAGACTAGTGCCAGGGGGATCCCAAACCGACAATATTTTCTCAAAAAATCTAACTAAACTTGTAGCATTCTGACTCTTAATTGGAGTCGCCACGCAGAACCGTGTGGTATAATCCACCACCACTATCAGGGAGGACATTCCCCCTACTGCTTTTGGCAGTGGACCCACAAAATCAAAACCCCACTGTTCTGCAGGGCCTGCGCTAAAAATAGGGAACAACTCACCCGCTGGCTTCACTTTTACTTTCTAGCAAATTGGGCATGTTTGTATGTATTGCAAAACTGACCTGCGCCACCCTTGCCAGTAGTACGCCCTAGCCACCGCTGCGACCATTTTGGTCACTCTGAAATGTCCCATCAAAGGGTCGCCGTGGCACATCCTCAAAATGTCCTGGCGCAAGTGATCCGACAATACAAACAATAAACGTACAATTTCTCCAGGCATAAAAAATATAATACAACTGCCAATTTGACATACACACCGGATGAATCCAGCACCCGGAGGACCCAAGCACGAAGGTCAACCAATGATACGTCCTTATTTTGCTCCACCTGGAGATCAACGTCTTTCGACAGCATAAACAAATAGGCGTCATCCTCCCCCTCGTGTGGTTCTGCTGGTTAAGGAAACCTACTTTGGTAGTCAGCATTTTTGTGAAGACCGCCTTTCCTATACTTAACAGTATACTGGAACTTTTCCAGACATGCAACCCAGCGGGCCAGACAAGAGAAGGGATTTTTCACATTACGTAAAAAGCAAAGGGCATGGTCACAGACCACCATGCCCAGTTCTGTGACCACAGTGAATTTCTTACCGAACAGAAAGTGCCTGAACTTCTCGGTGGCCCAGACCACCGCCAACGCCTCTAACTCGGTTACCGAGTATTGAGACTTCGCATCCGAGATTGTTCTGCTCGCATATGCCAAGACGCACTGTGCGTCTCCCTCTCCCTGCTGGATGACTGCCCCTAGTCCCTATAGGGACACATCTGTAAACAGGAATATAGGCAAGATCGGGTTAAACATTATTAGAACAGGTGCCGAACTCTGCGCTCTCTTCAGCTCCTGGAACGCTGCTGCGGATTTCTCTCCCCATTCGAACTTCTTTTTTTCACTGGTGAGATCGATCAGTGGTTGCTGCAATCTTGGAAAATCTCTCGATGAAGCGGCGATAGTAGCCTGCTAAGCCCAGGAAGATTCTAACCATTGTACGTGAGGTGGGGTCGGGAAAGCCACTACCGCAGCTATCTTCTCAGGGTCCATCGCCACTTCATCCTTACTTACTATATGTCCCAAATACTTTACTTGACGGTAGCCGAAAAAGCATTTGCTCGGGCGTAACCGCAAGCCATGATCTCGAAGAACCTGACACCTCTTCCAAATTAGTTAGGAACACCCTAAAAGTACCCGCAAAAATAATTATGTCATCCAGATATACTAAGCATTGTTCCCAACGCATACCCAGCAGAATCTGGTCCAACCCACGCTGCATCGTTGCGGGGGCATTACACAAGCCAAAGGGCATTCGGAGGAACTCGTAATGTCTCTCGCAACAAGAAAATGGTGTCTTTTCTCTATTCTGAGGGGACATTGGCAGCTGCTAATATCCCGACATTAGATCCAGCGTGGCGAACTAGTCTGCCCCCAGCAAGGAATCCAACGCATCATCGATGCATGGGATTGGACATGCGTCGGCTTTTGTCTGCACATTTAACTTCCGGTAATCTATACAAAACCTATAGGCCCCATCTTTCTTTTTAACTATTACGATGAAGCTTAAATAGGGGCTCTTGCTAGGGACTATAATCTGGTTCTTTAGCATTTCGGCCACCTCTTCTTTGACAATCTCCCGAATAGCTGAGGATGTCCTTCTAGGTGGCTGATAAACCGGGGGGGGGGGCCTTGCGTATCAATAGTGTGCCGGCAACTTAACCCGAATTCGGCCACTGAAAAGGCGAACACTGATCAAAATCGTACCAGCAAGGCCAGTAAATCCTCCTGCGGTTTCTGTGTTAATTTGGGATTTATGTTTAAGGCCGCCTCACAACGCTCTCTTTCGCTTAGATCCAGCACCTTAAGTACCGCCAACCCTTTTTATTTACCGCGACTATCTCGTCTTCTTCTGAAAACGGGACTGCTAATGCTGCAGTCAGGTTGGTAACTTCAAATGACCGTAGTCTTGGACCGCCTGTCAAGAACACCCCAAACGCCAGGCGGACATCCATCGTCAGATTAGACCAGGGCGCGAGAATCGCTCGCTCCCCCACCGGCATATCCCAGGCCAAAATGCATTTAACCTGCGAGACTGAACACGGGGAAACTACCGTAGGTGCTGCCAGCGTCAAAGGATATGGCTGCAAGAAGCATATACTTTTTTCCATCAGAGGGCAAGCTACTTCACTCTTTTCCAACTCCCCAGCCTCCTCCTCCAAAGGTGAAGGCTCAACGAACAAGGCCCTACTAATCGGGAAAGCCACCATTAGATCGTCATCAAATGCAAACACACCCCTTCTTGCATATACATCCAATCCCGATTGTTTGAAGAAATTCCTACCTAGCAACAAAGTCTTCCTGCATTTCCATAGGCAGGGGCACCACTCTAAACCTATGTGTGACGTACCTATCAAAAATCCACACCTTTAATTCCACTGATCTCCCACACGCCATCCTATGCCCTGTTGCGCCACTCAGATACTGTGGGCCAATCTGGAGGATGTCCTCAATCTTTAAACCTAGGCGCTAGACCAGTGGTTGAGCAATAATAGAAAAATATGATGCTGTATCAAACTGCGCATAACACGGCATCCGATTTATATACACCTTGATTACCGGAGTATCATCTTCGTCAAAGTGTATTAGACGGTTCGTGGCTGGATACCCTAGCCCAATGGCCCATCTTCTGGCACTTAAAGCAAGGCAGCTTGGAATAATCCAGTGCAGCGCCAGACCCCTGTTTACAAGAATTGGTTGTGTCCCCAGGAGGAACTTTTACTTTTGCTTCCCCGCCCTTACTTGCATTTTTCATCCTAAGGACATAACCCTTCTCCAATTCTAGTAGGGCCCTCCGATATTCCACTAATCCTAAATGGGTTCTTGCTCGCATTCGCTCCTTATAGTAATATAGCAAGCCCTTAGCTATATTGTTCTTAATCGATTTTTCCAACATTGTTTTGTCGTACTTGAAACACAGTAGCCCTACCGCCATCACAAATTGCCATATCGATTCGTCTGGGGCCTGACATTTTTGGGACAGCTGATCTAAGAGGTCGATCTCCATGTCTGGGAGGAAGAAGTACTCTTGTAAGGTTTCACTGAACACTTCCCAACTGGCCGCCACTAACTTATGTTCTTGGGTGACCAGCCAATCTTTAGCAATTCCTGACAATTTAGACCTCAGGGCAGCCTCAGCTGCTTTTTGCCCACGTGTCTCCATACTCTTCCTTTGTCCCTACCAACCTATTTCACTAACGGGAAAAATCGAACTCGCACGTCCACCATGTGAGGTCTCGGGTGGCCTTACAGACCCAAAACCCATAGGGTTTATTGAACAATGAAACGAGGGGTGAAACCCATTTAACGAACGAGATATAAAAACGCGACAGCGCAGCGGCAAACAAACCAAATGACCACGTGACCCCCGGACTGTGCTAATTGTATAGCGTGACCCTGGCCGCTCTCACACTGCACACGAGGGCTAAACACCAACGCCAGGGGATGTGTCAGTGTCACCTATCTGGGAATTTTGCCTACGAAGGAGAATTCCACCCCCATAAGAGGAAACTTTAACGTGCAGAGATTAAACAGGATCTATACGGACCTCAGTTTATACTCTTATCCAAAAGAGCTGCCACCTTGAAAATTTTGGCACATACTCACTTCGACTAGGGAGCGAACCCTGCTAGATAGGATCGAGAGGTAAGTGTGCAACCCACTCAACCATCGGCGCCAGTGCGAATTCCATAAAACACCATATTTTTTTGCAATATTGTTTGCCTTAAGGGGGAGTCCAATGGGGCGAAATTCGGCCTATCCCACCCCAACGTGGGTTGTTCAAAAATCGGCCTCCTTACTTGCAATGGTGAAATTTTTGACATGTCCAGTGTTTTAGAAAAACAACGAAATAAAGGAATAAAAATTGCCGCTTAATGGGCAACTTATTACATTTAACTTTGCCTATTTTGTAACTGCCATGGCACATTCCGCAAATTACAATCGATTGACGCTACCGCTAACGGCTGTTATCGCCATTGTGGTGTTCTGGCCCCAGAACGCCTAGTCGGTAATACTGGCAATAACGGCCACAGCCATGGTGCTAAAATTCAAACGCGTCCCTCGATTGTAATCTGCAGAACGTGCCATGGCAGTTAAAAAAATAGGCAAAGTTAAAAGTTGCCCATTGAGCTGCAGTTTGTATTTCTATACTTGGTTGATTTTTCTAAAACACTGGACAGGTCAAAAAATTCACCATTGCAAGTAAGGAGACCGATTTTGGAACGACCCTCGTGGGGGTTGGATAGGCTGAATTTCGCGCTACAGGACATCCCCTTAATGCAAACAATATTGCAAAAAATTATCGTGTTTCACGGAATTCGCACTGGCGCCGCTGGTCAAGTGGGCTGCGCACTTACCTCTCGATCCTATCTAGCGGGATTCGCTCCCTGTCGGGGTCGGTGAGAATTCTGTAGATGTGCAAAAATTCTCAAGGTGGCAGCTCTTTCGGATGAGATTTTAAACCGAGGTCTGTATAGATCCTGTTTGATGTGGAATTCCCCC
The DNA here is from genome assembly GCA_034698745.1 of Megaphyllum sjaelandicum. Classification (NCBI taxonomy): domain Eukaryota; kingdom Metazoa; phylum Arthropoda; class Diplopoda; order Julida; family Julidae; genus Megaphyllum; species Megaphyllum sjaelandicum. Next base: position 12,365 of record JAQGBX010005440.1, read on the forward strand.
TTCGTAGGCGAAATTCTAAGATAGATGACGTTGACACATCCCCTGGCATTGCTATTTTAACCCTCGTGTGCAGAAATAGACCAAAGTGAAAAATCCACAAACCAACCGACCAACCACGGAATTCGCTATAGACTCCCCCTTAATACTTAATTAAAATACTGTGAAGATTCATTTAACACCAGTTCTTTCCTGCTAATTTATCAATGTTATGCCATTAATCATTTTGAGTTACACATGTATAATCACAATTTAAAACCTTTAATTCTACTAAATTTATTCGCATTATCGGTAACCTACATGACGTCGCTTGATTGGTCCCATGCAATGTCGTACATAACAGAATCAATATTACGTCGAAAAAATACGTTTTTGTTTCATGAAAATGAAGTTTTGAAATGAATCAATTGAAATGATTTCGGAAAACATTCCATCAAATTTACACCACGGCATTTTTTGTTTTCTGTTTATAATACATGTAGATGTATATAACGTGTTCTTTCAAATGGCAGACATACCACTTACCTGCTAGGCGCTACCGAGATTTAGTTACACAAGATGAGTATGATGAAGTGGGCTATTTATTAAATGAATTTATCTCAAATCATGTTTTAAAATATCCAGATTAAATTTCCAAAAAATGTCCGAATATGTATAAATAAATTTCCGAATTTTGACAGTTTCCAATGACAAATTGGCAAAACTTTTAAAAAAGTAGTCATGCTAATTTTGTAAAATTTTAAAAATAATCGACAGATTCCGAGCACAAATTTGCAAAACTTTCAAGATATCTTCAACATTTGTTAGTTTCTTTTTAAAAAAAACTCATGCTAATTTTGGAAAATTTTCAAAATTATCTTATGTAAGGCCCTGTTCAAACTGGTCACTTTTAGTATGAAGTTCGAACTTCATACTTAACAATGACCGGATGAAGCATCATTTTAGGGGAGAAGGGTAGGCTGAATTCGTGACCTTAAGGGAGTAGTGTGCACTTAAAAATGATAATTTTGAATGAAGGTTGCTGACTTGCGCTCTACAATGACATCAGGATGACGTCACCACTGTGGAATTATGGGATATTTTGGGACCCAGTACAAAGAATTTTTTAAACCACACTAACTTTGAGCCAGGTACAGACCAAAAATAAATCGCAAATTTTAACACAAATAACAAAGTGAAAATCATTTTTGTCACAAATGCTCCACAAATCACAAATCTGATTTGTATAAATGGAGCGTACTGTGACGCCACTTGGCGTCCTGAACGTAACCGAATGGTGACTCAGTCCAACAACGGAGTAAAAGGGGGCAAACAGAT
>JAQGBX010005441.1:0-13677 GCA_034698745.1 Megaphyllum sjaelandicum
TAATTTTTAATAGAAAAATCTGAAAAAATTCAGAGAACATTATAATAATATATTGTTTCATTTCCCAAAGTTTCAAAGCGTTTGGATAAGGGGATCATAGTGTGGCCTAGAAAGGGTTAAAACAAGTTGAAATTACAAATGTTGTATAAGCTCAACATACAACTGTTATGAAATTCAATTCTGAATATAATTCTTAACACTGTTGATTTTGAGAATTCGGGCAGAGTCACCGTCTGCTTTCATGGATTTTGCATAAGAGTACATGTATTTGCTAAACGTTAGGCATTTATATATGAATTCCCCTGGCCATGAGTTTCGACCTTTAATGTGTGCATCAGTGAAAGTGTGAAAGTGTGAAAGTGTAGCAAGTTCATTAGTTTGTTTATTACAGGAAAACATAACAGTTAGTTGGCAACAACAGCCCCTAGTTCTTTTTTTTGGTTGTGGAAGGATGCCAAATCAAATCTGAAAAATTTGTTTATCTGGTCTTTGTCCCCATTACATTCACCTTAACATGTAGATTTTAAAAGATTCATTTTTGACCTATGTTGCCTTTGCATTAATCAGCAGATGCCGTTTTTTAAATTTGCAATTCATTTTGTAAAATATTTTATAGTTATTGAAAATGTCCAAATTCCGAGCAAAACTTCGTGAATTAATTAATTAAAACTACTGGTCCGATCTATGACTTTCTTTCATTATTGTGAGCGATTTGTGAATGTAAAAGCGCCATTTCCTAAATTTATTTGCTTTATTTAACGGCAAAACAAATTGTTAAAAATATTTAATTTTCGGTGTCAAACAATCTTCGAAAACTTGCAACCCATCATCGAGAAACATGCAGCTTTAAAAAAAACGAAAAGGCGTATAAAATAATCCTTCACTGAAGAATCATTTCCGAGTACTTATTTTTTATACAGTATTAGGAGTTGCTTCATAAATTTCTAGCATTACCGGTGTAGGGATTAGCGCCCTCGAACAGATGGGAGTAGTTTCGAAAGTCTACCTCTTATACCTTCAATGGTGAGATTGTTTACGATTCAACGGCTCACTTGTACGAATCGAGAGAGCAACATTGCTGATAACTTTTTTCTTCAATGACTATATAGTCCGGCGCATCGCTTGCTCCGATTGTCCGGACCAGCTTCTCATCGCCTTGAAACCAGAAGTGGCATCGATATACTGCCGAAAGCTACAGGTCCATCAACTGGTTTCTGAGGAGCAGTATAATTACCAATTACGGCCGGGCACCCGCTCTACAAGATGGCCGACAAGAAGCTACCTGGAAGAACTTCATAAACCCAATGGCAACACCACACCACCTTCTGGTAAGGTTTACTTCTCATGATTCTGCGAAATCACAGCCAAGATTATTGCAAATCTTCAACGTTGCATCCAATCGCAAGATGTCCATCGCCGGAATGTCCAAATTTCGCAGTATTTTGCTAATGCAGTGGTTTGCTTCTCGTGTTGACGCAGGTGGTCCTTGCGGATCTGTAATGGTGGTTGCCGAATTTAAAAATCTGATAAAAGACATATTCGGAGCGGATTTCATGGAACAATTCAAAATGCACAGACCAGCAGCGTTCGTTGATCTGATGATGGCCTTCGAGGCTCGTAATGGGAATGTTACTCCATTCCGGAACAATACGTCTAACGTACAGTATCTTTGCCCTTTTCTTTCTCTTATCTTTGTCCGAGACATTGTCCAAAAAATATCGGTCATCACATCTTTCTGCTCGTATTACAGGTTGAAACAGCCATCAAGAAGTTTGGCAGAAAGGACATCCGATGGTCGTTTCAAGGGATGCTGCGCCTGGAGCCAAGCGCCATGAGACAGCTATTCGCTAAAGTCACCGAAGACATTAAGAACCACATATCGCGGGTGCTGCGAGCGACCAATCACACCATCGACTACCTGTTCCTGGTGGGAGGATTCGCGGAATCGCAGATCTTGCAGCAAGAGATCAAAAACAGTTTCGAGGAGCTCAAGATCATCATACCTCAAGGAGTCAGTCTGGCCAATCCTCAAGGGCGCCGTGCTCTACGGGCGCGAACCGACCGTAGTCAGCGTGCGGCGGTCAAGAATGACCTACGGCGTAGGAGTTCTCAACCGTTTCATCAAAAAATACAACCTAAGTCGAAGCTCATCGTCAAAGATGGCATGGAATGGTGCACTGATGTCTTTGACAGGTTCGTGGCCGCTGATGAGTCCGTGGGATTGGGCGATGTGGTGCTGCGCAGCTACACGCCGGCCATGCACGGTCAGACCAACATCGTGCTGCACGTACAATTTTATACTGCAGCGAAAAAGACAACGTATCGTTCATAACCGACGATGGTGTTGGCCGCTGCGGCACCCTTCACCTTGACCTGTCAGACGACGTGCAATACATGGCCGTCCCGAAGCGCGGAGAAATCCAGACTCGCATGATCTTCGGAGACACGGAGTTGAAGATCAGTGCCTTGGGTGTGACCAATGGCAATTCCGTGCGAGCCCAGCTGGACTTTTTGAACCACTAGATGATTCCGTGACGAGTTCTTGTTAAATTAGTGAAAAACTTAAGGGACATTGAGTAGCGCCGCAACCTTAGTCCTTATGTGCAGAACTAGGACAAATTTAATTCTAAAAAAACAATCATTTTAAACAAATTTGTTGGAGAACAGAAGTAAAGCGATACAATAATCAGTCCTCCCCCACATAGAACTCGTATTGTAATTAGGTTTTAACGATATCTTAAAAATGTAACTTTCTTGCACGGACATGCAGAACAGAAGACATGCCCGGATGTCTTCCCAAAGAAAGGGAATGTAATATTTTAGAATCACTTTGAATTTGCGCCAAATTTCACAAGATTTCATAATTCCACTTTGGACTATTATTCGTCGCAAGGAGTATCTGTCAATGTTTCTCAACTTATGGTCTACGGACTGGTACCGCAACCTGGGGGGGGGAGAAGAGAGATATAACAGGAAAGAATTTGAAATTCTGTTAAACCGATGGCTGATTAAAGCATTGCATTTCGCTGAAATCAATTCTGATAAAATATAAGATTATGTTAAACCCATGATCAGTAATCTCAGAAATTTCAAAAAGCAACCCATGATATCAATATTACTCACTGGCATAAGGTGATTCTGATAAACTTATTTTATCAAAATCATGAAAATCAATTTCGATAACGATAAGGACATTAGGGAGATGTAAGAAAATCGTCAACTGATGTAAATAACGTTGCAATCATATATTTTAATCAGTTTGTAAATAAGATTTCATATCGAGCTCGAGCATTAAGCAAGAGCACGAGGATACGCATTGAAATCCGCTTGGATATGCCATTAATCAGTCAGGTGATAAATCTATCAAAATATTAATATTTTCCTTATAAAGAGTTTTCTTTTACACAGTTATAACCAAGGTACATAACTAGACGTGTTAAAACTTCATTTTCTGCCTCCAGTTTCGAATATTGATCCCTAGATAAAGCTTTTTAAATTCCAATGAATCATTTTCCAATTTTTAATTAATGCGTGAAATATTTATGAATTTTAAATTCACATATTTTACCAATTACAAAATTTCCTTACAGGTTAATTTTACACAATTTTTCAAATTTTCACTGATCAAGTTACATTTTTAAATATTCAATGGTAAATTTTTTAATATTTGCACAATTTTCATACATCGATATAATAATAATTTTATGTTCAACCGATCATATTCACAAAATTTTCAAGTTGCACAGGTGAATTTTCTGAAAAGTCCAAGATTCATGCAAAGGTTAATGTTACACAATCTTCAAGTTTTCACAAGTCAATTTCAAAAAGTTTTCAAGTTTTACAGGTTAATGATACATATTCTAACAAATATTTCACGAATTTTTCCAGTTTCACAGGTAAATGAGTCAATCTTTAAGTTTAACAGGTTAATTTACCAAATTTTTGAAGTTTTACAAGTGAATTTTCTCAAAACTTTCAAGTTCCTCAGGTTAATGTTATATAATTTTTAAGTTTAACAATTCAATTTCACAAAATTTTCAAGTTTCACAGGTTAATGTTACATAATTTTTAAGTTTAACAATTCAATTTCACAAAATTTTCAAGTTTCACAGGTGAATTTTTTTCCAAATTATTAAATTTCTCAGGTTTCAGTGTTTTCAATTTAAAGCAGATAAAATTTTGTCTTCTCTCGCATTGGATAAAATTACCTAAGTTTAGAAGTTTTGTTTATTGACACATTTTTTTTTAGAAAATGTTACCACTAAATTAAAGAAAATTGGCGAGAGAACACAAAAATGTATCTTGCGGAGGCTCTTCAGTTGGCCTTGCGCCAAATACGCATATCATGACACTGACTGTTATACATAAAACTGTAGATAATAAAGACGAACGATCGGATTTTGCAGGCAGTTGCTGGAGAACGTAAAGAAAACACGATGAATTTCCGATGAAGGAGGTGAAGACAAAGTAGCAGTGAAATCAGCGTAAGTGTCTAGTGATCCGGTGTCGGTAATAACAACAGAAGCGATCGGTGGGTTAGTTTCGCTGTCCAAATGAAGAAAAATCTCCGTGGCAATGCCAGTACCACAGGAGGCCGATGCATGTATTCTAACAGTTTTGGCTATTCCATTGGAAAAATCCAAATTGAATGCCAATACTGCATCCTGTTGCTCTACATTGAGGATAACACATTTGCTTTCGTCCCTGTGTGCGAAGCGTTGATACAAGTAAAATATTTCGTAGTTTAGGGCAAAAGCATCCATCGCATATCCATCATCCCCTACTCCAGCAATCTGTTGTTTGGCATAAGAAGCCTGAAGAGGACTGTCTTTATCTCCATCCAATTCTCCAGCCGTCGATGTGCTGGAAAACTGAAACTTGCTTATCACGAGGGCAATCGGATCGCTGCTGGCGAAGGTGAAGAAAACCCGGTGTACTTCCGCGGGGAGATCAAGCGATACAGGAGCAGAAAATTGAAAATACGAGGATCCAGTATCCGTCACCTGGACCGTAGAGATGGGCGTCGAGGTCACGTTGTCCAGATGAACGTTGATTTCCGTAATAACGCCAGGTTCGTAACTGGCTTGAACCTCTATCGTAAGCGTCTTGGCGATTGCACTGGCAAAGTCCAGATTGTACCCAATAACTGCACTCTCATCGCTGACGCCAATAGTGGTGGTCGAGCAATATTCATCGATGGAGCGTTGGTACATGGAATAAGTGGCTTTTAAGCCTCCGAATGCATTGTACGCATTTCCATCTTCATTTGTGGTGGCATTGACCAAGGCGATGAAAAGTGCGAGAGAAAGCAGAAATAGCTTCATGGTTCTAGCTTCTTAGAGTTGCTTTTCAACAGCTTTTGATCTATTTTTGATGGTGGCCAACTCCTAAATGCAGATGGAATTTCCAGAGCGAGCATTTGAGATGTAGATTTATAGTGATATAGCCTCGTATCATCGTGACGTCCAGAAGCGATGATAATCGTAGGCTCGTAGCGATAAATTTCTGTGAAATCCATACGAGTTGTTATGATTTTCAGATTAATTTTCCTCGTTTATAATAAGGTGAACTTGATAGACAAGTTGTCATGGGTAGAAACACGCTATTACTGCAGCGATTGTTTTAGAAATGAAATGAAATAGTTTTCAATAAAATTTTAAAAATATTTTAAAACAAGTTTTATTGAATTGGAATTTATATGAATATTAAATTAAACAAAATATTGCTGTAATTTTTTAAAAAAGCGCCATTTACTGATACTTACAAAAGCAACAAAGGTTAAAAAAATAAATCTTTTCATTCACTCAACATTGATGAATGGGAAACTGTTTTTTAATATTTTTAAGTTCCCCAAGCGTCAATGTTGAATGAATTAAAAGATTTGTTTTTAACCTTTATTTCTTTTGTATACTTAGCAGTAAACTAGCGGATAAGTAGTATCAGATCGATCTGAAAGGATCTCTATTGCTTCATCACGATGGTGTCTGGAGTAATGTCTGGATATGACAATTCAAGCTTTAGATTCCAGCAGTGCATTTTCTGTGTGTCCACTGTTCAACAATCACAATTTTACATTCTCCAAATGCCAAAAATCGGTGCAGTTTTATTTTCTTCTTGTCTTTTTGGATAATGCCAAATTTGTATTATTCTAAAAACCAATACTTCAAAGGTGTCGACATGGAGTCAGTCGGAAAAGGCAATAAATACATTTAAAATGATACTATTCTTTTTTTGAAAATTCAAGGAATTCAACATCTGGAAATTTAAAAACAATAGCATCAATTTGATTGATTTTACAGACAAGAAAAATTACACCCCTTTGTGCCCTATGCCATATTTCACGCCCTTTGATCAGGGGATGTTTGTTCATGACCCAGAAAGATCACGTCAGTGATCAAAAATTTTGCAATTGCTGAAATCACAAAATGTGCCAACCAGTGCAATTGCAGGTTTTGAACTATGGAGGTTTAGCATTGATACCCCATCTTTGATAGACCGCCATTCAGACACCTCCTCCACCCTGGATTTTTAACAAATATCAACAAAAATTTCCCCAAGTGGGACATTTTAGTGCTTTGTAGCTATTAAAAACAAAATATCATTTGACTCTTCAAAATAAATGTCGCAAATTAGTCAAAATCACTGAATTGTACCCAAATCGAGCACAATTCAACGCCTCTCTGAGTACCCTTATTATAGTTAAAGTAAGTTAACTTATCAAAATGACGTTGCAATCACATATTTTAATCAGTCAAGGTTTCATACGAATCTTGAGCATTAATCAAGAGCACGAGGACACTGCGTGACTTTAATATGATTATTATTCAAATCCGCTTGGATATGACATTTATCAGTCGGGTGATAAATCGATCCAGTGACCTACATGCATTTATCTGCCTAATTTTAGAACAAATAATGTGCTTCATCACTTCCTCCCACTCAATCCCAATTTAACAGGATCCTCCGGAAATTTTTTTCAACTTCCCTTACTTTTTTAGGTTTTTTAAAAAAAATTCCCTGACTAATGACAATGCCAAAATTGGCATGTCAATGTTATTCACAATATTTCAAAATCGACACAGCTAGAAGAATATTCAGGATTTTGAAAATTGACAATTTTGAAACATTTTGCAATTAACACAAACAAAATGTTGTGTTCATAACTGAAAGTTTCGACACTTCAACACAGAAAATTGCAAAAAAGAACATTAAAAAGTAGTACAACTCAATATTTCTCATTTAAATTTTTACTGAATATAGGCTATAGAACTACAAATGAAGATGTTTGGTTAAGAAGTTCCTCAAATTTTACAAACTACTATATTGTAGCCTATACCGCAGGTATAGGCTAAATTACAACATTTAATAAGGGTACTCAGAGAGGCATTGAGTTGTGCTCGATTTGGGTACAATTCAACGAATGCCAAGGAATACAATGATTCGCAATTTGTTATACCAATGAATATTTAGGATTTGGTCACGTGGCTTGTGTCTTCTGGACTAAATAAAATAATTCGGGAGCATTAAAATGCTTACACACCTCGCAAAATGACCAAAATGATTGCAAAAAAATGACGTCATTTTTTAGTCATTTGACTCATTTCCCTACAGGTCAATTTTACACAATTTTCAACGCTTGAAACATTCAATGCTAAATTTTTTAATATTTGCACAATTTTCATTGATCAACATCATAAAAATTTGAAGTTCAACCGATCAATTTCACAAAATTTTCTAGTTCCACAGGTGAATTTTCTCAAAATTTTAAAGTTTCACTGCTTAATGTTGCATAGTCTGCAAGTTTTACAGGTGTATTTCATAAAATGTTCGGGTTTAACAGGTTAATGTTACATAATCTTCAAGTTTAACAGGTATTTCACAAAAATTTTAAGTTTTACAGGTTAATGTTACATAATCTTCAATTTTAACAGGCATTTCACAAAATTTTCAAGTTTCAAAGGTTTCAATGCTGCAAAATTTAATTCAGATAACATTTTGTCTTCTCTCGAATTGGATAAATTTACCATTGTTTAGAGGTTTTGTATATTGTTACATATTTTTTTAAAAAAATTTCCCCAAATAATTTGTAACAAATTAGCGAGAGAACACAAAAATGACACTGACAGTTACATATACTCAGTAAAACCGTATATTGTCAAAACTAACGATCGGATTTTGAATGCAGTTGCTGGAGAACGTAAAGAAAACTCGATAAATCTCCTGGGAAGGAGGTGAAGACAAAGTAACATTGAAATCAAAGTATTCTCCCGAAGTGCCGGTAATAACAACTGTGGCGAACGGTGGGTTAATTTCACTGTCCAAATGAAGAAACATCTCCGTGGCCAAGCCAATGTCGCAGTTGGACGCTGCGTGCATGTTAAACGTAGTGGCTTGTCCACTGGAGAAATCCAAACTGTACACTAGTACTGCATCCTGTTGCTCTACATCGATGGTATAACAGCTGGTGTCTATGTGTACGAAGCGTTGATAAAAGAAATACGTTGCGTAGTTATTGGTAAAAGCATCCCTCGTATTTTCATCATACTCTTCTCCAGCAATCTGTTGTTTGGCAAAAGAAGTCTGAAGAAGCCTGTCTTTATCTCCATCCAATTCTCCAGATGTCGAAGTGCCATAAAACTGAAACTTGCTTATAAAGATATGGATGAAAGTGCTGCTGGCGAAGGTGAAGAAAACCCGGTGCACTTCCGCTGAGGGAGAGGACGATACGGGCACAGAAAATTCATAAAAAGTCGACTGGGATCCAGTACCCGTCACCAGGACAGTGGCGATGGGCGTTGAGGTCTCGTTGTCCAGATGAACGTTGATTTCCGAAACAACACCGGGATCGTACCCGGCAGCAACCTCTACCGTAAGCGTCTTGGCGAGTCCATGGGCAAAGTCCAGGTTGTACCCAACAACTGCGCTCTCCTCATTGACAATAACGCTGTCCCAGCAATATAACGCAATTTGGCTTTGATACATGAAATAAGTGGCATTTAGGGCTTCGAATGCATCGTATGCATTTCCGTCTTCATTTACGGTGGCATTTACCAAGCCGATTAAAAGTGCGAGAGATAGCAGAATCAGCTTCATGGCTATGGCTTCTTCGAGTTTATTTTGAACTACTTTTGAACGTGGCAAACTACCAAATACACCTTGAACTGCATGAGCGAGCATTTTATATGTAGATTTTGTGATAGCTTCGTATCATATCATGACGTTTGTGATATAGTCATGCATATCAAGCATCTGCCAGAAGCGATGATTCAATTCAATTTTTTAATATTCAGTCAGTACCTGGTACCATTTGGCAGGGGGAATCATTATACAAATTAAGTCAGACTAAGCAGTCTGGTCATGATACACCCCAACATCACATTTTAGGTATATTTCCCGTATTTGGGAATTTAAGGAGGAGGATGGGTTAGGGAGAAGGTCTTGGCCGATTTAAGTAGAAACTATCTCAGCATTCGCATGGAGGAATTGTGGGAACCATGAAAAACCTCAATCGAGGATAGTTAACCCAGTAATTATAGATTTAAAGGTTGTACTTATCACATTTTCCTTGTTACACAGATAATTTGAAGTAATCCAAACTGGTACAGATGTGTGGTCCTTCTGTAGCACAACAACTTGGGGTGCACACGCAAGTTGAATTTACCGGTAGGTCAAAAAGCACAAACTTTGAAGATATGGATATTGACTTTTACAGAATGTTTTCCTCAAAACCGGTTGAAATTACAATTGTTGAATTATCTCAGCATAAACTTGTGGTTTACGACGATTGGAAAAGCATAGAAAATACTTTTCTGTTTTAGTTTAGAAAATACAGTATAAATACATTGTTAACACTGTAATTTTGAGTTTATGGGCAGAGTAACAGTCTTCACACGTAGATTTCGCATAAGAATGCATGCAGTTGCTAAAAGTCTAGGATTTATATTATGAATCCCCATGGCCATGTGCTTTGACCTTTAATGTGTGCATCCTCCAATGGGGATGCCTAAAACAAACATTCCTGTGTTTCGCAGCACCTTGAAAGTGCTACGCAGAATGCTATACAGGTTTGCTACGGTCGTGCTGTGCTGCCAACCCAATGGGGCGAAAGTGTATAGCGCAGCCATTAGTTTGTTTATTTCAGGAAAGCATAACACTGAAGCCCAAAAAGAATTAATACTGCCACAGAATATGCACTGCTGGAATTTAAAGCTTGTACGATACTTGTGCCCATTCAATCTTTGGATTCCAGCAGTGCATTTTCTGTGTGTCCACTATCCAACAATCATAATTTCATTCAGATTCTATTCAGAGACTTTCGACAAATTTCAGACACTGTGGAAAATTTTAGAAATTTATCCTCAGTACTGTAGAAAATTTACGAATTTGTACAGGAAATTTAAAAAAAAAACTCGCAAAGGTGCCCTTAGCTAACCACGTGGAAACATTAATTTTGGATTGTGACAGCATTAACACATTGAATTTCCCTGATTTTTTTCAAAATAAATCATTCTTTCCTGTCTTTTTTTCCAGGTTTCCTGGGTCTGGGGGTACTCTCACTTCAAAAGTGACGCAACTCAACATTTCACATTTTCATTTTTACTGAATATAGAAATTTTCAATATTTTCTGAGGTAAAATTTGCAATATTCTAACGAATAAAAATGTTTGGTTTTAAAATTCCGTAGTCTTCCTCCGATTTTCTCGAAGTCTTTAAAGTCAATTCTGTCTGTAAAGTTCATTATTTCATAAAAAAAAGGAAAAAAAAATAACCCGAGATCAATAATCAGTCCTCACCCAATATAGAAAGCATATCGTAATGTTATTTTAACGGTTTTTCAGAAATGATATCTTAAAATTTAACTTTCTTGAACAGGCAGAACAGAAGACATTCTTGCACTACAGTTACCGTTTCCTGTTATTTCGAGTGAAAACCAAACAGTTACTGTAGCCTTTCAAACTATGCTTGAACCCAGCTAATAAAGAAAGTTAATTAATATTGTAAAATCATTTTGAATTAGCGCGAAATTTCATAAATTTCCATAAATTCACTTTAGACTTTTATTGGTCGATAGGATTATTGGTAAATCGGTAACCTCGGCAATTCGATATATGGATAAATATTCAGGATTTGGTCACGTGGCTTGGCTCTTTATTATAAGATAACTGATATAAATGACGTTGCAATCACATATTTTAATCAGTTTATAAATAAGATTTCATACCAATCTTGAGCATTAATCGTGAGCACGAGGACATTGCATGATTTTAATATGATTATCATTCACATCCGCTTGGATATGACATTAATCAGTCAAGTGATAAATCTATCCAGGGACCTACATGCATTTATCTGCCTAATTTTAGAACAAATAATGTGCTTTATCACTTCCTCCCACTCAATCTCAATTTAACAGGGTTACCCTAGAAATTTCATTGTTAACTTACCTTACTTTTTTAGGTTTTTTTAAAAAAATTCCCTGACTAACGGCAATGCCAACATTTACATGTATTTAGTTGTTGAAACAACTCAATATTCCTAATTTAAATTTGTGCTGAATAAACTATAGAACTACGAATAAAGATGTTTGGTTAAGAAGCTCTAAACTCTCGCTACAGTTTTCTCAAAGTCTTAAAAATCATTTCCGCCTGTAAAGTTGCATACTTCTTAAAATGGGATAAAATTACCCAAAATCAATAATCAGTCCCGTCCCACATAGCACTCGTATTGTAATTAGAGCAGAAATGATATTACGGTTGAAAGAATTAAAGTGCAACTTTCAGTTCCTGTAGCCTATAACAAATTACTATTATTTCCCTTTGGACTTTAATTCGTCGAAAGGAGTATCGGCCAGTATTTTCCAACACCGTGTTTCGACACAGAAAATCGTACAAAAACATTTATTTCAACAATTAATAAGGGTACTAAGAAAGGCGTTGAATTGTGATCAACTTGGGTACAATTCAACTAATGAATATTCAGGATTTGGTCACGTGGCTTGGCTCTTCAATATAAACTTCCCATATTTGTCATAATCGCTGAATTTTACCCAAACCGAGCAAAATTTAACGCCTGTCTGAGTACCCTTATTGTATTGTTTTAGCCAATCACAATAATTAAGGCAACTAAGAAAACCCCTTGCAAAACTGTTGGATAAAATAATTCGGAGGCCTTAAAATGCTGACTAAGGTAGTTTTAAACCTTTGATCCGTAATCGCAGACATTTCAAAAGCAACTCAGATTGCTTTTATTTAAAAATTATATCGCAGGAGTAAATCAATATTACTCAGTGGCATAATGTGATTCTAATCAAATCAAGGATTTTAATCAGCTTACATGTATTTTATGAATATCATCAAAACCAATTTCGATAAGGCCATTATCGGCAGAACGATAAAACGTACGATGCATATATGACCAAACTCATGCACATGATCAGTAACATTATACATGCACAATGTCAAAATTATAATATTTTCGTTTTAAAGCGAGTTTTTTTTTAAACTATTACAGCGAGGTTAAATAACTAGACGTGTTATTTTTAAACCTATTAAAAACTTCCTTTTCTGCCCCCTCCCCCTTCGTTTCGTGTATTGAGCCCTAGATGGTGCTTTTTAAATCCAGTGATTCATTTTCAAAATTTTAAATTAATGCGTGACATATTTATGAATTTCAAATTCACATATTTTACTAATTATAAAATTTCCCTACAGCTCAATTTTTACACAATTTTCAAAAAAATCACTAATCGAGTTACGACATTTTCAACTATTCATTGGTACATTTTTCAATATTTGCACAATTTTCATAGATTGATACCATAAAAATTTCAAGTTCAACAGGTCATTTTCACAAAATTTTCAAATTTCACAGGTTAATGTTAGATAATCTTTAAGTTTAACAGGTATTTCACAAAATTTTAATATTTTAACAGGCTAATGTATCATAATTTTCAAATTTAACAATGTAATGTCAAAAACTTTCAAGTTGCACAGGTGAATGTTACACATTCTTCAAGTTTAACAGGTATTTCACAAAAATGTCAAGTTTAGCATTTCAATTTCACAAAATTTTCAAGTTTAGCAGGTCAATTTCACAAAATTTTCAAGTTTAGCAGGTCAATTTCACAAGATTTTCAAGTTTGGCAGAAAATTTCTCAAAAATTTAATATTTTAATAGGTTAATTTTCATGTTAACAGGTCAACTTCACAAAATGTTCAAGTTTTGCAGGTAAACTTCACACAAAATGTTCAAGTTTCACAGGTCAATTTCACAAAATGTTCAAGTTTTACAGGTCAATTTCACAAAATGTTCAAGTTTTACAGGTCAATTTCACAAAATGTTCAAGTTTAGCAGGACAATTTCACAAAATTTTCAAGTTTTACAGGTTTCAATGTTGCAAAATTCTAAGCAGATAAAATGTTGTCTTCCCTCGACTCATATAAATTTGCCATAGTATAGAGCTTTTGTTTAATGATATATATATTTTTTAAAACATTTTACGACTGAATTATAGCAAATTTGCGAGAGAACACAAAAATGCATCCTGTGGAGGTTCTTCAGTTGCCCGAGCACCAAAAAGGCATATACCATGACACTGACAGTTACTTAGAAAACCAAAGATAGTTAAGATAAACGATCGGATTTTGCGGGCAGTTGCTGGAGAACGTAAAGAAAACT
>JAQGBX010005442.1:0-13676 GCA_034698745.1 Megaphyllum sjaelandicum
ATACCTCAAGCTTCCACCCTAGATATTTAACGAATATCGCTAAATTTACCTTTGATTTTTCGTAATTTAAAAATGTCTGGGATGTGCTATCATTAACACACACTGTATTCTAATTTTCTGGGGGGTGCCAGTGGGGTAGGCCAGGCACACCCGGCACCCTACCTAGTTCGTACGCCTCAGTTTGGCGCCAACGGCTATTGGTTACACAGTCTATTACAGTGTATTTGCAAGCATGGATGATTTTCAAAAATGTTGTCCAAATTGCTTATTAAACTTTCACCAGTTTATCCACAAAGTCCAGGTTCCGCGTTTGTTCCGAGGAAAAATGGAGGATATACTCATTAATGATCATGAAGTTACGTTCCGAGGTTGGAAAAGTCACCATTTTTACGAGCTCATGAAAGATGAACTAGCCGATGAACGGATGTTGAGAAATGCATCAGTTAGCGAAGTATTGCAAGGCGTCTGCCGCTATCTTATTCAGCACGATCCACGGGCGTGCCTAACAAAGTCCCCGGAGGAACCAGATATCCGAAATATGGATGACGAGCAACTGTTCACAAAACTTCGAGTTTTGTTAAGATTGGACATGTATGAAAGGAGACCTTTTGTTTTACAAGAAACCGTATTTACTCTATGTCTGGAAAGGGAGTGTGAGACGGCCTTCAGCCAAGGCCTCCCACATTCCCGCCTGCCGCACGCAGTTAGCTAATTGACCTTTGGGTCGCTGCGTGCGCTTATCTTTCATTCCGCTGCGACCAGGTCGTGACCTTTAAGGTCACCAACAGCCTGTGACCTCACCCAACCTTCCTGAACTTTCTAGAAGCGATTAGAGGGCGCAACTTAACCAAACGAAAGAAAATTGTGACAGAACAGCTTTGACCAGAGAGCAGGCAGGACGTGAGTTCGATGTCAGCCTGGGAGTTTTCTCCAAGAAGTGTTCTCTCATGATTTAGCCTGAGCTGAGCGGTGGACAATTGCCAATCTTTTACAAGAATCAACCAGGAATATCCAGGAAGTTTTCACCGGCAGTTCCATGATCCTGTGTCCAGATAGAAGGATCCAGATGGCAGTTTGGAGTGGTCAAGACTTGACCCACCTTCTGTGTCCACCAAGCCAGCAAGGACAGCACATATGCATCTGTAGAAGTTACAACAACCCAGTGACTGAGAGGGGAGCCTGCGGGGAGATTAGTGCTACAGATTCCCGAACTGTAAGTCTGTCGACTGTTCACTTGGGAAGGCCATAGACTTTTCGCTACGATCAGGACGCCGCGCCGAGTGGAAGTGCTCCAACGAGAGGGGACTCCAAGCGACGGCATGCGGGGAAAATTCCAACTAAACAGTTCCTGTTACCGACCATCGGCCGAGCTGGCCGTTCGTCAACGTGGACGTTTTCGGAGGTGTGCCGGACGGGGTTTTAATATAATGAATATTATCTCCATAATTGTTAAATCACAATTTCATAAGATTATATAATTTCTATAAAAAAAATTCTATTGTTTAACATGAAGGTATGTGAACTAGCTAAAACTTTTGAATTTCATATTTCAGAATTCCGAACGCTGTTAACACAATTTAATATGTACGTCGAATATAATAATCAAAATAATAAATCTTCAATATTATTAAGTTAAAGATGCGGGACTGCACAAATCTTAGGTGGGTTACATGGCTTCATCGTAGTGATATTCGCTTACCGTCATAGTGGCGCTGCAGTGTTTGTGCCACTTATATTACGTATACTGTGAATTCAGTGGGTGGGAATGAAGAGTTCTACCGCAAGGCAGTTGCATTGAAAAATTTCTTCCACGAGTTCTTTGTTACTAAGCAAGGTAAATCTCTCGAACAGCCCCATACACTGTACTTAGTCCTTCTCGCCTCACCCGCAGTGTCCCAAACCAGAGAATGAAGCATAGCAGTCACACTGTTTTTCCTTTGGTACTGCCCAGTAACGAACCTGGCAGTTCTACGCTGTACCAATTCCACTTTCTGTATAAGACCGATTTTAAAGGGATTCCAAATAGGGCAACAATATTCCACGAGAGGATGCACTAATGTCTTATATTGGTGCTTCTTTTATGTTTTTAGGGCAGTCACGGAACACTCTGAACAAATCTTAGACGATGGTTTGCAACACCCATAATTGTCTGCACGTGTGTATTCCAATACATATCAGTTAGGGTGACCGCCAGATACTTCACTGAGGTGACCACCTGCAGGGGCACCCCTTCAAGAATGGACTCTAGAACTATTTAAACTCTTTTACGGGATATCCGCATGATCATACATTTTTTATGGTTCAGTTTAAGCGGCCAGCTTCTATAGCATACCGATAGGGCATCCAAGTCCCCTTTGTAAATTAAGAGACTTTCTCGTGTTAGCCTCATCATGCATTGAAGTCATCGGCAAAGAGTTTTGATTTGCAAGAGTCGGTCGTTTGTCATTTGGGAGATCATTAATGGAAATTAGAAAGAGAAGTGAACCCAGAACACTTTCCTGTGCAACACTAGATTCCTCCCCATCCACTACAACCTTCTGCCTTCTATGGGAGAAGAATGCTGAAATCCCTTCTTGGTTATAATTCCTTATTTTAAGTTCGCAAGCTGAAAGTTTATAAAAAATAATCGGAAACGATTTGACTGGGCCTTATGCAGAGCAGGGTGGCCACAAAATTTTCATTTTCAATTTCTCTGACTTTTCCCTGACTAAAATCGAAAATTCCCTGACCAAAACCTACTCTTTAATACATATCAATTTTTTTGTCATAATGAAAAATAAAATAACAATTGCAATGAGAAGCTTGGCAAAACACTACATTTTTGTTACAAGTCTAGCTGAAGAGGATTGAGGATGGACCGGCTAGCCGGCAGAGTGCATTCTGTCTGGGAAAATTTCCCAGACCACTCACAAATTTCCCTGACATTTCCATGACTTCCCTGACCTGTGGCAACCCTGGCAGAGTTATGTGGGGGGCTACATCACGTGATCTTTTCAACCAATCATCAACGGAAAGAACGCGCCTCGATCGGCACTGCATCCGGGTAATTTTCGCCAATGGAATGAATGAAATGGCACGTAAAATATGCTTGCTGACGAAATTTGCATACAATCTGGCATACACATCTACACTCACACACGTCTTACACAAGAATAAAATTATGCAAATATTAAAAAACCTGTATAGTACGATGCCTATTATAGTCCCGCAGCACCAATGGCATCGTCGCAACTTCCGGTGTTTTTTCAGTCAACACTGCCCTTGGAGCCCTGGGCAAACTGGATAGAAAAACATGCCTTTTTCTATATAATTACCAGTTATTCTACCAACTTACACTAATTAACCCCCCCACGAGAAGCTTCCTATGCTCTAGCAACAGGTGTCTGCATGTTGCAACCTTTAACTAGTTTGTTACACAGTAGCCATTTCAAAGAACCCATGTTCCGTTCGGGCTAAGTACCTCAACGTTGCAACAAAGTTTAGTCGCTCGTCCACCCCGCCTCTCGCATATACATGTAGCCCTCACAAACTGCAGCCTGTCGCAGTGCCCAAACGAACCTTTAATTTCTAGTCTGACATTTCTATTTAAAAAATAAGAAATTAAATTGTTGATTTCAAATGCCCCCAACCTTTCCAGACTGATCAGACGTGAAAAACAGGAGGGAAAAAACTGAAGCAATTCAATTAGCAGCGTTTTGATGAGCGTCCCGCGGAGTAAATGACTCGCTATTGATTCCATTTCCGGGAACCTAAGTCAACACGCCGGATAAACATGTCGGAGCTTCCTGCACATGCCCCGGCAACGGGCGCAATGAAGGAAAATGTGATTGAGTTTGAAACGAAAACATGAAAACTGAAAATAATTGTCCAATTCTCTATTATAAGTTTATTTTTTAAAATGAAGGCATCAAAAATGGTGATACAGGCAGAGTTTATCCTTATCCGAAATGTTCGGGACCAGAATGTTTCGGATTTCGGAATATTTGCATATACATAGTAAGATACTTCGGAGGAAAGGACAAAAGCATATAGACAAAAAGGCAATCTTATTAAATATTTTAAATAATGTTGGAAATGAAAAACAAGTCTTTGTACACTGAACCATGAGGATTAGGTGTGGAATTTTCCACTTTTCTGTCATCATGTTGGCAATCAAAATTTCCGAGTTTGGAGATACTCATCTAAAGCTGGTCATGCAAATACACGAGGCAAGTTTGTATCTACTGTTATATCTTGAAATACGGCACGTCAAAAAGTTCTGTTTTTTAGAATGTGAATTACGAGAAATGAAATGTTTTAATTTGTCAATTATTAAAATATAAATGATGTCCAACTACTTTCAGTTCGAAATGTTTCTTTTTTAAAAGCCATGGTTAGTAAAATGCTCATAAATTTGCGCTTGACTTTTCGGACACGCCTCAAATTGGTAAGTTTCCACGTACATGTATAACTTTCCTCGTGTATGACCGGCTTTAGAAAGTACTCAAAAACTTGCGGAGTTAGGAAATATTCAACCGATATTCTGCTATGTAAACCCTTAATTCGAGCATTACTTTGTACTTCAATAGAGTAATTTCAAGAAAATAAATTTTTTTCAAGTTTATTTTTAAACAACATTGGAGAACACATATACTGTAGGAACGTCTTGTTGGTAATTGTTGCCGCTTGTTTCTGGAAACAAACTTATGTCTTCCATGAGTTTATGTTTCCAGAAACAAGCCATCGACCCTATTTCGAAAGCAATGAATGCGAAATGGATTCCAGTAGAGTAACATATTGCACATTGGATCATATTTGTGCGCGATCTCGCGAGTAACTCAAAAGAATTGCTGCTTTTCGAAAATTTGAACACTCGAAAGGATGCAAAATTACTACTACATGTGGAATCGTCTCGAGTAGACGGTGCCATCTATGAAGCTGTTCGTGAAACTGTCATCTTGAAAATTTTCTAACAAGAAATGGAGCCGAGATGAGATTTTTGTAAAGGAGAACGTGACACCATGTCACTATGAGAACGTCGCATCATGCCAGGGCTAACAGCCCCCACCAGGGGGCGTTTACCAGAGCAAAACAATGGCGTTTCGGTCGCAGCGTGTGATGCGAGCGTTCCCAATTGCCGCACAAAACACGGAGTGGTTGACACGGCCTAACCTATTTTCCGAACCGAAGGTCATGGGCGCCGTTGGGGGGCGCTGTCCCCACCGAGGGAGCCACTCCAAGTTTATTGCAAATGACTTCGACGCAAACCGCGCGACAACGACGATTGCTCGGCTTGGCAGTTTCAGCAGTTGCGCTCGGCAGCTCAAGCGTGGCTAACGGCTGCACGTGGGGGGGGAGGATGGGGGGACGGGAGGCAGCGGCTGATGAACGCTGCCAGAATCCGGGCCATCCAATGGCGCTCCGGCTAGGGTTTCCCAGACAACCAACTTGTCCAATTTCCAATCGAATGTTGGAAGCCAATAAAATCAACTCTTGAGTAAATTGGGGTTATATGGGATTAGGGTGCTTCGACTTGTCTACCTGCGGCATACCCAATACTGTGCCTGCGGTGTCAGCATTTAGTAAGCAAAAATTAATGTCGCCAGGTGGAGTCACTGTACTATACGCTGTCTTTAGCCACTGATATGCTTCGGCCAGTGAGTCCTACGCCAACTAGCGACCACGTGAAACATCGTTCACCCGTTGCAGGGTTCCTCCAGAAATTTCATTTTCAACTTCCCTGAGTTTTCCATGTTTTGAAAAAATTTCCCTGACCAATAATAATGTCAATAATTGACATATTTTGCAAAACCGAACAGGATATATTTTGCAAATATTTTCTGAATAAATTCAGAAAATGTGAAAAGTTTTTCAAATTTGTCCTCTGAAAACGTGGATAAATGTGCAATTTTATCCTCGGAAAACGTGGACATTTTTTTGCAAATTTGTCCTCCAAAAACGTGAAAATTTTATAAACCTGTCCTCGGAAAAGGTGGAAAATTTTGCAATTTTGTCCTCGGAAAACGTGGAAAATTTGTAATCTTGTTTTAAAAAAACGCGGTCAATTTTCTAAATTTGTACTCTACTACGATGAATTTCCCTGACTTTTTCAGGTTTTCCAGGTCTAGGGGAACCCTGCCTTTTGTTGAAATGCATGAGAACCAGATGGAACTACGTGTCCATTAAACGGTTGAAATGAATGCACAATGATTGCATTAGAAGAAAGATAATGCGCTAGGCTAAGGGGGACTCCGCCCCTTCTGACATATATATAGTTATCGGAGTATTCTGCGGTTTGAGATGAATCATGATGTACATGTTAGTTAGTTGGTTAGTTTCATGGTTAGATAACTCTAATAATGTTCCCATAATGTTATTGTTAATGCCCCATTGCCAGCCTCCCAAAAGGGCGAGCATCAGTCGCTCATGTCGGTCACCTTTAGGCAGTGTGAGTTGGTTATGAAACTATGAAACTAAAACTAGTGGCTAAATTTGCTTTCATTCAGCCAAATTTATGTTTCGGTGAAAACATTCTGTAGCTTTTGCTGCTTGTAACTACTAACGTAATGAATAATGGCATTCATCGATCTAATTTAAAGTGGAATTTGCAATCACAACTTTTTAAAAATGATAAAAAATATCTTCAAAAACCATCGCACCTCAGCAACTGAGTCCTATACGATGTGCGATGGCAGTCACGCTGATGTAAACTATCTTATCAAGAGTCAATAAAAAATTCATAGCAAAATAGCCATGACATATCGACAACATGGGGATGGTTTACCTATCAGTACTAACATTATCAGTATATAATCTGTAAGTCATTTTATGCAAATAGCAACTCATCTGCCAAGGACATGTGCTTTCGGGATAAGAAGTTGTCGGACAGAAACGGGAATAGATCGGATGACGGCCTTCGTTTCTGCGGGGAAGTTTAATTAAGAGCCAGGATGCATTCGTTACTCACCAGGGTAAATCGCCACCGCACTTTGCTCGGATCCAGAAAAGCGTCGTCGTCATTCCCATTGCTGACCATGATATTCTTGGCGCTGAAATTTTTAATAAGAATGTCTCACTGCATGTAGCAAGTTAAATATGAGCACCGATAGAACCCACTAAGCCCCAAAAGGTGTCACAGCTTTGAGTCGCCTACAAAAAGGTGTATTTGCCTGATGCTGACACCATATAGCCGAAATGGCGCTGATAACAGCCCCGAAATTGGGATTTCGAAGTGGCGCCACCTACTGAGAGCAGCGTAGATGTCCCCTACGAACCTTAAAATTGGAGATGCATCGAATGCGTTGCCGGTAGACAAGGCGTTTTCTACATAATATTTGTGTCCAAATACGACCTTAACTGCACAAAGTCTTTCATGAATCAAATCCATTACTCCATTACAATCATGAATCAATATTACACTGACTGTCATTAATGTTCATGGACAGCTCGTATTCACGTAACCCCTTCTTGAGTTTTGTATTTGGTTACCTGATTCGTATTTTTAAAAATGGATGCTGATTAACGAACACGGTAGCCATGATCCATCGTTCATAAACATAACCCGAAAGGGCGAAAAGTTAATTGATTTCATGCAATGACGTAATTAACGGTTTACCTCGTAAACATGCATGGAGCAATGATAAAAAAAAATGTTGAATGTCTTCAGTTGTTCACAATGTTAAATCTCTTCAGATAGCAATGACCCAAACTACTGTGCCCGAGTCGTCCAAATCCATGCCTTTTTGTAATCGTGTTCGGTTTGGCCCAAGCTTTGACCTCTGAACCACGTTCGGCCCCTCCCCTTCATACATTGAAACGCTAAAGCTGGATAGGCCTAACCTCAAATATTGGTTGCTGCCCAGCAAAATAAATATATTTTTCGCTTACCTGTCGCACACATTTTTAGGAGCCAGGACACTCATTTTACGATGCCTAAATCGAAACTCACTTATTTAACGTTGTTATTACTTAAAACAAAGAAAAAAACGTTCAAATGGCACTACGAAAACACCGCCAACCGTCCAGGAATCGCTCTAACGGCGATGCAGAGGGCGCTGCAGATCAGGAGGCAGAGCATCTTGCCGTATCAACAGCAAGATTATCGCAGAATGGCACTTAACATCTGTTCGTGCATTGAACGTCCCTCATTCGTAGGGGTCGGTAGCAAAGACCGCGGTCCAAACCCGCCCTCAAAAAAGCTCGTGATTTGGATGAATCAGTCACACGGATTCGCACCTGTAAACAAACCCACGCGTAATATTTCATTATAATGCTTAGAATTTCCGAATTAATCTGTTGAACTCTTTTACTTCGCCTTGCAATCATCGGTCGTTGCCCTCGCAGCGTTGAAAAATGTCCAATTATAACACGATAGGTGTCGATCCAATAATGCCGCAGGAACATCCGTTCGTCGACCGACCCCTTTTCGGCCAGGCAACCTCATGGGTACCAAATGCAGTCAAATGAATTCAAATAATTCAGGGTAATATTGAAACTCCGTCTTATTAACAAGCATACTTCCACCCACAGGATAGATTTTTCAACTGGGTCGCTATAGGTGGGACTGGTATTGTCGTCGTGGTAAGCTATCATATTTGACATCCAAACACATATCTGAAATTATTTGGTATATATATTAATCAATTTTTTTTTTAAATTAGATAACGTTGCTCGGTGCCTTCATTTATCCAGGCCCGGTAAAAGGCATCAACATCTTCCTCGCCATTTGCATAACGATATATTGTCTATCTCACAATTTACTAGTAAGTATATATGCAATTTGTGCACGAGCGAATGGTTCGCTGTATGATTTCTGATTATTTTAGTCATGAACACCAGAAAAATTGGGAAAGATCAATTTTAAATCTGCAATAGTCGTTCGCATATCTTTTATACTCATCTCGAAATTAATTGGTTAATTACACTTGTCAAACCAACCAACTAATCAAAATGTTTGATCCTTGATTACAGCTTTACTGGTATCGGCAAGGCGACGTAGATCCAAAATTTCGCCTTCTGACCTATAGCAACACCGTCGTCATTTTTCTGCTATGCATCTGCGCCAACCTCTACATTTACATGCATTAATGATGAAAGATTATACTCATTTAACTTATGGTGGGTGGGATAATTTGGCCTTTTTCGAGCAATACCTGAGAACGTCACCGTCCTGAAGATGAGACTGTACGTTCGTTATTTCCATATTTTTCTATGCATGACTCTTCCGTGCCTGGATCGTCTTTTGTAAATAGAAACCAAGAATTGAGATTTTTATACACTAATGACCTGTAAATTGCTCGCCTGCATTCCAAAGATGAAAGAATTCCTGGAGCGTGATATGAAAGCAAAAGTGAAGTTTAATACCGAAAATATATAGCGCTTTTCTAGTTGTGATTTTTTTGAGCATGACAAATTTCTTTCAACTCTAAATAAAGGGTAATGTTGAACATTCATGATATCGCTGGTTATTTTGCACAAATTTCAGGAACTCTGACCAGTGTGATGTTAATGACTGCTAAACAGAGATTCTGTGGGAGGGCAAAGATCTCGGATTTGATTTCTTCAGTGGAATTTGAAGGGTAGTTAACAATTCGTAATTGAATGGACTGCTGAGATGGTTAGGATGTCAAAAAAATTACATTACTAATAACGAATTCGACTCACCCAAAAAGTGTACACCCAAGTGCACCAGGTGTAGGCTAAAAGGTGAGGCATAAGTCTGTTAAATCGTCACTATTGCAGGCGCAAGAAGACTTTACAGACTAATGCCTCGCCTTGTAGCTACACCCGGTGTACACTTTTTGGGTGAGTCGAATTCGCCATAAGTTTCATATGTTTTTTTGACGCCATTGCTTTGGCACATCTGTCAGTTTGGAAAAATCATCTGCGTGTATCTCAAATGTGTTGTGATTTAGTGCCATTGTTCCCCATACATGCGATGCTAAAAACTGAGAAAGTACTCCATGAAATATTACGTAGTTGCATGCAAATATTTTTCTCTGTGAAATACGTGGTTCATTCACTCTTCGTAGCTGGTTAAAAAACGATCCCATTTCCCCCGTCTTTGTTTAAAAACATGATTAAAACTTGAAAATAAGTCAACAGTATACATAAAATGCTTCACTGAATTTTCAATTATCCATATATTTGTTTTTTTTTTTACTTTGATAAGTTTGTAAATGCAACAGCTTTTATCCTGTGATGAAAAATGGGTGAATTATTTGCACTTTGCAGAGAAAAATTGTTTTCATGTAGTTGTTTCATGTGATGTATTCCTGGTTTTAAGTATACTCAGGTACAGTATATAGTAAAGCACCAACTTAATAAGCAACTTCCCAGCCTCAAAGCATGGCTAAGAACGTATGAACAGAACAAAATAATTTGCACCTTTCTCTGATTAGATTGTCAGCTAAGTTAAATTAATGTTGGTAAAATTTTATTGCATAGAGAGTAGTTGAACCTACCAAAAAAAATGGTAGTTTGACTCTCTTCTCTCTTTTTGAATAAGCAACAAAGAGTCCATTCACCTAAACTTTTCACTGTTGCAGCGCCAATTTTTCAAAAAGGACACAAACGTATATAAGTGGAATGATTTGGAATTTTTCTTGACAATTAGCATTGGACAATTTTCCTAGCGTGAACATCTTAAATAAACTAGAAGTGCTACCCATACCCTTCACTAGCAAATCTATTGCGTGATCAGCTGTACCCACGGTTTATATCACTTCTTGATGCTGGCCACAGCTTTGCGTGCAGCATCCTCCAGATCTTCAGCGGCTATAATAGCCAGGCCACTTTTCTTCAACAGATTCTTAGCCTCTGTAACATTTGTACCTGGAATTTTGGAAAATCCGGGTTAAAATGGTGTTTCATGGTTACTAGTTAAGGGATCATTATGGCGCTTTTCGCTATCAAAACATTCTCAACACAAACTAACGCTGCACTGTGCTGGCATTAGCATACATTTGTTATACTTTCTTAACACTAAAATATGAAAGCACTCATGTGCAAAATGCAATAGGGCTATCATAAGGATGCAGGTTTAAAGACAAAAAAAAGCGTGAAAACTTAAGGGAGATTTCTATGTAACCCTCTAATAAATGACTGTAACAATTGCTTGGAAAGCTTGTCAATTTGCTACGCAACCAGCAAATTAAGAGGTTTTTCAACAGTCACTGGATGGGAATTTTGCTCACCTTCCAATCGGACGACTAATGGCACTTTAAGGGCGATCGACTTGCAGGCATTTATTATGCCTCCAGCGATTGTAGCACAATTGACGATTCCGCCAAAAACATTTACTAGGATTGCTTTGACCTGAAATTTAGAATGAACCAGAAATCAACTCCACTTGAAATTAATTAGCATCGCTGGACCATAAATGATTTTAATACCAGGATGATGATGTTGGAGGAAAAGAATTTCCTCTGTCATATTAAAGTGCTAATTTGTTAATGGATACTGCAATTTCTCAATCTCACTGCTTACTTTCGTATCTGAAGTGAGAATCCTAAAAGCCTGAAAGACTTGATCTTCTTTCACATTGCCTCCAACATCAAGAAAGTTGGCCGGGTCACCTCCATGGAGCTTGATGATGTCCATCGTAGCCATAGCTAAGCCAGCACCATTCACTATCAGGGCCAAATCGTAAGGATTTTGTCAGTGTCTATATAAGATGTTATGTTCGTTCAAAAATAATTTTTTTCCAATTTACCCAAACAAGCAATATTGCCATCCATTCCGATGTAGTTGAGCTGGTATTTCGCCGCTTCCACCTCACGAGGGTCAGACTCTGTTGTGTCGTCCAAAGCGAAAATTTCTTTCTGCCTAAACTGTGCATTATCATCAAAGTTGATTTTGGCATCCACACAAATGACTAAAAATGGCATTTGTCAACAACAACAAAATAACTGTCCAAAAAATGCAACCGAGAAAACAAAACTTAATGGCAACAACACACCTTTGCCATCAGTCGTTTCTGCCAAGGGATTGATTTCAATTTGTGTGGCATCCACTTTCAGGAACATAGAGTACAATTTTTTTATTTGGTCAGCTGCCTGTAAATACGTAAAAAATAACAACGTTATTGAAAATCTCACTGATTTGAAGAATAAAAATTGAATAATTCTAAAAGCTTCCCTTAAGATTTTCTCAATTGTATAATATGAGTTATACAAATTTTAATGTTTTCAAAATATTACATGGGTTGTAATTTACCAGTTTTAGCTGTGATCCTTTGAACTGCAAAAAGTCGGCAGCAATTGTGGCTTGATTATCTGATATTCCATTGATGATGTCAATAGCCTCCTAAGTAAAGAACATAGAACATAGTGACAAATAATGATACCAAATCATTCTGTGCTCAAAAGTGAGCAAATGATCAAGAAACTTGCCACTTTTATTCTCTCTGGTGTTTTTTCTGAGACCTCCTCGATGTCCATCCCACCATCGGGACTGACAATAAGGACTGGGCCGTTCATCTCGCGGTCCATCAAAATGGCGACATAAGTCTCGCGACCAATGGTGACAGATTCCGCCACCATTACTTTCTGCACAAGGATTCCGTCTTTAGGAGTCTGTTTCGTTATTAGATGATGTCCGACCATTTTACCGACTAGACTAGGCACTTGGTTAGGACTAAATTGAAAAACAAGAAAATGTAATTTAAAAGCAGATACTGAATTAAGGGTTTGCTATTAAACGAGACTTTGAACTAACTGTGAACGGTTTCACATTACTTAGCAAACTTACTCAGTGGTAAGCTGCACGCCTCCTTTAAATCCATTATCAAAGGTCCCTTTGCCTCTTCCTCCAGCTAAAATCTGTGCTTTAATTACATATTCGTCTACCTCTGCAAACCAAACGTGTTACTTCGTAAAATTATGAGTTCAAGGATATTTCACAGTGAAATCAACGAGTCGACTAGATGTCCTCGACAACGTAGACCTCAACAGTGATGGCCCTTTCTAGCGCAGCTCCAGCTAAGAATGCTGATATCTACTAAATTATTGGGTCTTTCTACAGTTAATACGGTACTACAATCTGTCTTACTGAAAGTTTTGGCCACTCTCTGGGCTTCATCCACGTTGCCCACAAGTTCGAACTTTTGTATAGCGAGGCCATTGTCAGCGAGCAGCTTCTTGCTCTGGTACTCCAGAAGATTCAGAAACCGAACTTGGCATGCCGGGTTCGAAGGAGACTGCAATCAAACAAGAAGAAAACTGAATGTTTATTCAAGAAAACGGGAATTCTCCTACTGTCATGACCGAAAATTCCAGTTGGCTAAACGGAAAAAGTAGCCATCAGGGGCTTTTGACCTTCAGTTCGTTTCGGATCTTTTCCCGCAAAATAACAATTTTTAACCTTCTGCCGACACGATCATTAGTTCACAATGTCCTTTTTGAGTGCCGGATCAATGAAAATGTATGAAAAACCGTCCAAATTGCCCACCTTAGCTCGAAGAAGAGTTCTGACCCCACGACCGAGTGTTCCGCACAGAGCAGCCATGGCCAACTTGCGCATGCGTTCCAAAATCGGCTGCTAGAATTGTGTTCGGTAAAACAATTTCCTACTTTCATTATCGTTCGGATATCAAAATTTGTTCCAAGAACAGCACGTCGGGAACTCCGAACGAAGAGGAATCGATAGCGCTCCTGTATAAACAAACGCCTAGTTTAAATGAGCGGCTAGATAGCGCT
>JAQGBX010005443.1:0-13672 GCA_034698745.1 Megaphyllum sjaelandicum
GCTGTAAGTTCTTTTTGTACACCTCAAGTTAAAATACATGCAGCCGGAAACCAGCAGGTAGGAAACTGAACTGGAAACGCAAACTTATAAGCTCTTTTTGCACGCACCCTTAAAGGAGAGCTTGCGACTTTATCCTCCTATTCCACTTGTCGCTAGGGAGATGGACGAAGATGTAGTTATAGGTAATAAACCAAGTTTAACCAAAATGTAATCTTAATTCGGCCATTTTGATTGAATATAAATAATTTTAAAGTTGTGTTTGAACAGATGGCCATACCATTCCTGCTGGGACAACTGTGGCTATGGTGATCTATTGCATCCACCGTGATGCAGCTGTCTTCCCGGAACCAGATAAATTCGATCCTGAGCGCTTTTTGAGTACTCAAGCCAATAAATTAGGCACCTGCGACTACATGCCCTTCTTACAAGGACCCAGAAACTGCATCGGTGAGTCCGCACAATTTTTAATTAATTTCAACTAAGAAGAAAAAAAAAGGTATAAAAATATAATTTAGGTATACCTAAATTTGATCATCATTGATAAGAGTTAAAAATAGAGACAAATTTAGGCAAAAAGTCGCCCATAAATAATTTTATTTTATTAAACTTTGAATTTTGAACATATTAGAATTTTAATTCTAAATCTTAATTCTTTACTCCTGACTGAAACCAAATTAATTGACACTGATCGATATATTAAATCAATATATACAAATGCAAAATAAAATAAACGTAATTTTGGTGCCGCACATCTTTTAATTTATTTCAACTTACAATTCAAATAGATAAACATGATAGACTTGAATAAACACCAACCAGAATTTTAAACACAGCATATTCAATTCAATTTAATTAAATTCAAAATGATACCCTTATACAGTCAGCAATCTTCAGTAGGTATAATTCTTAAAGTTACGTATTAAGATTTCAATTGTAAATATAGCAATGTATTTTTTTGAATTATACAATTATTAAACTAAAAAACCGCGAAAATTAAAATCAAGGATAAAAGTTAAAAACAGGTAAATTTAGACAAATGTCGCACATAAATAATTTTATTTGTAAAACAGTGAGTTTGAAACATTAGAATTTCAAACTTCATCTTAATTCATTTATTTCATTACCCGTGATTCAAACTAAATAATTTTACAGTCGAAATATTTAAACATTATATATAACCTAAGTTATATTAACGTTACTTAAACCTGATGTCACCAGTCACTAGTGACATTAATGGAATTGGCGGAAAAGATCAGTTGTTATAAACATAAGACAGTTAACTTAATCTCACAATGATACATTTTTTATTAGACCATTTATCGCTGAAAAATTGTTTTATTTGTTCGTCAATATTTTCTCGTACTACCCAGGGAAACAGGTGGGGATATTTGAAACAAAAATCCTTCTGGTTCACATCCTCCGGAAGTATGACATCATCTCCCACGACAGACCGGAAACGTTGAAGTTAGCTTTTTCCCCAGATTTGCGATCTCATCACGGTATAAAAATTAGTCTTCAGAAGAGGAAACGACATTAATGCAAATTAATTTGTTAATTTTGCCCCTTTCTATAAAGAAATGTTTAACATTTTTATGATTTTAAAACCAGACTGATTTTTAATTTTTGTCTCTTATAAACAATTTTCTACAGAAATAATTTAAATTTTCTAGAATGGTATATGAAAAAAATAGTGTCTGTTTTAAATTTTAATTACAATTTGTCAGTCAACCAAGAAACTTTTGAAATGTAATGATGCAAGATCTGATGAATTCCTCAATCAAATTTAAGAGGCCCTGAAAACTTTTCAAGACGTAATATCACATTTTATCATCAATGTCTTTGGAAAATATTACATTTCTTATTGCATCTAAAACCTATATATTGCATACTACATATATACAAAGATTACTCCTCCACATTTTTTACTCACAATTATGCAATTCATCTAACAAAACTGATAGCACAGGTATATATATGTTTTCTTTTTATGTATTTATCATTATTTCTGAGTAATTAAAATGTGATGTAATAGAAGGCAAATAAACTACAACATTTAAGTGCAACCAATCAAGTTTATTTTTACATAATCTTTGTTACTTTAGATACATGTACAGTAGTTCGTAGATTATGCTGTAAATGAAACTTAAATAACATTAAAAATGTACTAGTATTTTACTAGTAAAATTGCATTTCTAAAGGTTTTTTTCAATGCTGTGTTGAATATGCTTATAATTAACGAGTTTATAGCTAAATGACTTTGCAATGTAGGCCTATGTTTTTATTAACATTAAACATTGTAAAATAAAGCATTAGTTAAACTTTATTTAAACACTAGCGGAAAACCCTGGCGTTTCCCGGGTAAAATTTGTTGTTTGATTTTCGAACCGCTTTTATGCAATAAGGAGCCAAGAGATGGCGCTATATGATCTGGATACATGCCGGATGGGGGACAAGAAACTTGTTTGACAGTTTTATGGCCTGGGGCAAATTAAAAAAGATTTATGGCCTTGGAATTCCCCACGGAGTTTACGCTCTTCAAGGGGTAAGCCACACAACCTCAAAGCCAGCCGCCGAAAACCAAGATGGCGTAAATTTCCTTTAAATCTACAAAGGAAATGTAGCTGTCAAGGATCATCCAGGTCAAGGTTACTACAAAAAAGCATCATGCTATCACCCCAACCAGTCTGGACTGTCTGGTCCCTGTCATAGGACTCCCCCTTAAGCTAAAAATGAATATAGGAAAAAGTCGTAAGATTATCCAACCATCATATGTTTTATCAGCTGTCAAGGTCGTTGAATATATATAATGTTAAACACGATTCACCTTCATTTGCTCATCATGTGATTGTTGATATTTACGTAATGACCTTCAGCCTTTGCCGGTTTCATTACGGTGATGTACTGTACGCAGTATGTGATAAAAATTAATGGTCACATTTTATGAAACACTCAATGATCGTTTGAATAACTAATTTGCTTTCGTTCTACAGGCATGGTCCTCTATATCATACATCGTGAAAGCTCTTTATCCTTGAGGATTTTTAGGCTCTTATTGTAGTGGTCCAAGCATGTTTCAGTACATGCCCTCCTCTTCAGAACCCAGGACCAAAGAACTGCATTGGTAAGTAAATCACTACTAAGTGTACTCACGTTATCATCTTGTCACCCAATGGTCAGTATATAAACGATATACATGCAGTATGCTGTTTGCAAAATTATCATGATCACATAACCCAATTCGTTCGGAATAAATATCTTTCGTCTTGATGAAGTTAAGACTAACAATACTAAAATTAAATTTTAAAAGATCCTTTACAAAACCTACTAGCCTACTTACAGTGGCTCAACGTGAAAATGATAAACCTGCATTTAATAGGGGAAAATCTATTTTTACAAGAAAATACCTTTTAGATGGCAATAAAAATGAAATATGTATTTACTTACATAACAAAGTACAAATAAACACCAGCAATGCCCACAATTAATTAAATGAACATAAATATTCAAAGAAATCAATGTCAAAACGAAAATGATACAGCAAGTTTAGATCAAAGAGAAAATGATACAGTTTCGTATTGAGTAAACAAAAGTAATCAGATGTGGAATTCTGGGCAGATTAATATTTGGTTGGCAAACCGTTCTGGCGTCTGACCTGTAGGCGTTTGGGGTACGATTCCACAGGTTTTTTTGTGAAATCAGGACTAATTTTGTCCCATTCTTCTTGCAGCTAGGCGTTTTTCAAATCTTCTTTGTTGGCAATTGAATGTTTTTAGATTTCCAACTCTAGTTTGGCCCAAAGGTTTTCAATCACATTTAGGTCTGGTGACTGCAGACTGGGTGACTGAGCTGGTGTTTTAAGCACTTTGGGGCAGTTGTATAGGCACCACTCCTTCACAATATGAGATGTGTGCTTTGGATCGTTATCTTGATACAGCATAAACACATCTTTAATATAATTCAATTTTTCTGCACTTGACTTTAAATTCTGTCGCAATATATAAAGTTGCATGTGCTTGTCCATGATGCCCTCGATGAATTGCAGATTTCCAGGTCCAGCAGCAGACATAGCCTACAGCCCCAAGCCATTACTCCATGGCTTGTAACTGTAGGCTTAAGATTTTGTATTTTCAGTTCCTCTCCAGGTCTTCTTCATACATAACTGCGTCCAACTGATCCAAAGATGTAATATTTACTTTCATCAGTAAATAGCACGTTGTTCCAAGTTCCAAGTGTTTAAGTCAAGTGCAGAAAAATTTATTTTTAAAGATGTGTTTATGCTGTATCAAGGTAATGATAAAAAGCACACATCTCGATCATATTGTGAAGGAGTGGGACCTATATAGAATTGCCCCAAAGTGCTTAAAACACCAGCTCAGTCATCAAACTTAAATGTATTGAAAACCTTTGGGCCAAACAGGAGTTGCAAATCAGAAAACATTCAATTGCCAACAAAGAAGATTTGAAAAACGCCTTGCAAGAAGAATGGGACAAGATTAGTCCCGATTTCACAAAAAAACCTGTGGAATTGTACCCAAAACGCCTACAGGATGTCGTACGCCAGAACGGTTGCCAACCAAATATTAATTTAATCATAATTCAACGGCTGATTACTTGTGTTTACTCAATATGAAACTGTATCATTTTAGTTTTGACATTGATTTCTTTGAATATTTTATGTTCTTTTAATTAATTGTAGGCATAGCTGGTGTTTATTTGTACTTTGATATGTAAGTAAATGCATGTTTAATTTTTATTGCCATCTAATACGATATTTTCTTGTAAAAATAGATTTTCCCCTGCATACAGTCGTTGAATGCAGGTGTATCATTTTCACGTTGAGCCACTGAATATAGAAATGAGTGGTTGGTATCAAGTTACCAGTAATGCAATTTTACTGATCATCTTTGCACAAACTGTTACAATCTTAATGATACTTTAACCACCAAAAGCAAGCTTGTACCTGAACATGATAGTTGTTTAATTGTTACACCTCTTTTGAATTTTTTTTCATGATTAAATTAGACCATACTTTTTATCACTGTAGTAGTTGTTTTTATTAGTTCTACCAGATTGTAGGTAACATGTAGAAATTTCAACAACTGAACTTATTTGGTAAGGTTTTTATAAGACCTTTTAACCAATCATCTTACATCTCTTAACATTTCTGACTATTTTAAAGATTTAGATTGAGATAATCTGCGTAGCTTTCACGCTTTTCTGTTTCCTCTACTGCTTGCAGATGGTTTCGGACATTAATTTTGGTCCTGATGAAGCCCAGCATCTTTTGACGTGCATTTTTATGGGGTTACAACAGCATGGGAAACACGATACAAATCTCAGCATCCTTCTCACTTTGGGTCTTCAAGCTTATGAAATTCTACGCCCAATTTATCCCACTTTAGTCAATCTGATGCTCCAGATACCAGGTTGTGAAACTAAGGATGTTAACGTGAGTATACCTTGTAAAAATGTAGCCATTATGTTCATTTACATGAAAAACAGATTACGCGTTAAATCCATCTATCCAAGAAATACCTCCAATATAAATGTGACTTTACTTTTATTAAAAACCATATAAAATAAACTTTTCTTTGCACATTTTCAAGGATGTAGAATGTGTCATTAATTTAAACTATGTTATACTCACTTTGTGCAAAACTAACATTGAATCAATTATGGTAAAATCATTCATTTCATTTTACGCGAAGCCTATTATGATTTTGTTACCTTGCTTTTCGTAATGAGAAAAAATTTAATTTAATCCTTAGGATTTTGACGAAAGGCTTTTAAAGGCCAATCCTAGTAAGCAGAATGAAAGGAAGAAGAAAGAGTTGTTCAGATCACTAGTTTCTGAACTTATAAGTGTGAGTAAATCTGATCTTTTTGTAATTTGTCAGTATTTATTCGAAGATTTAATATGAAGGAAACCTGTTGTAAACAGGATTTAACATTTTACTCTAGTTTTGCTTTGTAGGTGTTTTTTCTCTCTTAAACTTAAGATGAATTTTGAAATTTTGTAACAGTCAAGTTACTCATTAAGACCCTTGCAAATTTTCAGAAAAGTGTCGGGGAGATGTTCAGCCGAAAAGCCCTCTTGCAAGCACTGCCACCTTTATTTCGCGCCCCCAAATCGCCTACAAGGGATCCGGTAGAAGCTGAAGGCTTTGCACAAGGTATCTGCACACTCTTCATGGAGGACCCTGACAGTAAAGTTATTTCTACATAATGATTTTTTTGACCTTGGAAACTGTTTCCTAACATTATACCCTTTCGTTGGGATGCTGGCATTCCAAGCAATTTGCCTGTTGGACAGCATGCATGCGATGAATTCTATTTACAACTTCTAATTAAATGAGTTTTAATGTTGTGGCTTTTTTGGTCAATAAATTAAAGAGGAAGCATCAACCATCCTGGTCTAAGAATTTGTATTTTGCTGTGCTTATTCATGTCATTGTGCTCCAAACAAAGCAATCATATTGTTTAATTTAACGCATTACAGTGTATTTGGAAAAAGGCGTTCATTTTTTCATAGTTTTCTTCGTGAAACAATTTATTATATTTTATTAACTGTATATTGTGAATAACGACTTTTTGGGAAATGTGCAAAAAAAGTTCATGCAATGGAAACAAACTTATGATAAGAAGAAAAATGTTCCACTAATTACCAATTTTATTTCAATGGTGTTCATCGAACAATAGTATTCATTTAGATAAATTCCCTTTATTAATTTTCTATGGAAATTCATACTGTATTCAACGTACGAGCGTTCAAGTTACGTTAAAATGTTATGGAATGCATTATACGTTTCCAAAATCTCGATTTATTAAACTCTACAGCGAATAATTCTTACACCTAATTTTCACATCATATCAGATCGAATTACATGAGAACCAAAACATCCTTTGCTTTCAAAATTATCCGCCATATGGAGTGACTGTGGTTGGCGAATGCAGATTTTTATTCGTGCATTTCTGATTCACCCTGTAAGTTTTATATTCATGTGTGCAATAGTCGGTAGATGGCGCCACTGTATCCGCGTTCTTGTTCACTTGTTGGCGGTTCGAAAAAATGTCGCGTTTTGGTAAGTGTGGGTTTTTGAATTTTCTGCTAAACATCTACAGGTGTAATGCTAGAAATATCAAGAGCAGCTCCTGATATAAAATTACGGTAATGAGAATTGGTACCGCTTTCCCCCTTGACTATTAGAAAGCTTTAATTTCTTCAAAAAAACATGGAAATACCGTATGAAAATCATTAAAAAATGATCGAAAGTGAAATGGAACGATTTCTGACGTGTTCCATTTTTATTTTAAACGAATGAGAAAATAAATAATGTAACCAATGATTATAAGCATTAAAGCAAACTTGGTTGGCGTAAATTTACGTTTGTGGAAATTTTTTTCCTCTATGTATCAGTTGAAACTAGCATTTCAGCGATGAACGTTGAACATCACATCCTTTGCTTTCAAAATTATCCGCCATATGGATTGGCGGTCTGTGGTTGGCGGATGCAGCTTTTTATTCCTACATTTCTGATTCACCCTGTAAATTTTATATTCATGTGCGCAATGGTCGGTAGATGGCGCCACTGTATTCGCGTTCTTGTTCACTTGTTGGCGGTTCGAAAATTGGTAAGTGTGGATTTTTGAATTTTCTGCTAAACATCTACAGGTGTAATGCTAGAAATATCAAGAGCAACTCCTGATATAAAATTACAGTAATGAGAAGGTACCGCCTTCTCCCTTGACTATTAGAAAGCTTTAATTTTTTCAAAAAAACATGGAAATATCCTATGAAAATCATATGATCGAAAGTGAAATGGAACGATTTCTAACGTGTTCCATTTTTATTTTAAACGAATGAGAAAATAAATATTGTAACCAATGATTAAGCATTAAAGCAAACTTGGTTGGCGTAGCTTTACGTTTGTGGAATTTTTTTTCCACTATGTATCAGTTTTATATTAAAGAGTTGTAACTAGCATTTCAGCGAACGTTGTCCATCACATCCTTTGCTTTCAAAATTATCCGCCATATGGATTGTCTGTGGTTGGCGGATGCAGATTTTTATTCCGGCATTTCTGATTCACCCTGTAAATTCTATATTCATGTGTACAATGGTCGGTAGATGGCGCCATTGTATCCGCATTCTTGTTCACTTGTTGGCGGTTCGAAAAATTTCGCGTTTTGGTAAGTAAGCGGATTTTTGAATTTTGTGCGAAATATCTACAGGTGTAATGCTAGAAATTTCACGAGCAACTCCTGATATAAAATTATAGTAATTAGAAGATACCGCTGTTCCCCCTTGACTACTAGAAAGCTTGATTTTCTTCAAAAAAATATGGAAATATGAAAATCATTAAAATGATGGAACGTGAAATGGAACGATTTCTAACGTGTTCCATTTTTATTTTAAATGAATGAGAAAATGAATAATGTGACCAATGATTAAGCATTAAAGCAAACTTGGGTGGCGTAACTTTACGTTGGTGGAAATTTGTTTCTCCAAATATATCAGTTTTATATTAAGGAGTTGTAACTAGCATTTCGGCGACCGTTGTCCATTACATTTTGTGGATAGGAGGAAATTCATTGCAAATATGGCACACTAGCTGTTGTTCAAAAACTTCATAAAATGACATCATATTCATTTTTTGTGTTTGCCAATTCTAGAATGAATTTACTCCAATAAATTTATTCCATGATAGATTATGACTCAAGATTAGCATTATTGCTTGCATGCATGACCTCATGTGTGGAAAATGAATGCATCGTGTTGATTTTATATACACACATGAAGTGTGTAAAATCAACACGATAGATTCACCCTGTAAATGCAATATGCATGCGTGCAATGGCCGGTAGATGGCGCCACTGTATTCGCGTTCTTATTGGAAGTTCTAAAAATGTCGCGTTTTGGTAAGCGGATTTTTGAATGTTGTGCTTAACATCTACAGGTGTATTGCTAGAAATATCACCAGGAACTCCTGATATAAAATTTCAGTAATTAGAGGGTACCGCTTTCCCCCCCTTACACTAATAGAAAGCTCCAATTTCTTCAAAAAAAAAAACAAAACAAAAAAAACAACGGAAATATCATTGGTTAATCAATATGATTGAGTAATGATCATTGGTTAATGATTAAGCATTAAAGCAAACGTAGTTGACGTAACTTTACGTTGGTGGAATTTTTCCCCCCAAATATATCAGTTTTATATTAAAGAGTTGTAACACTGTGGTTGTAACTAGCATTTCGGCGAACGTTGTCCATTACATTTGTAGATAGGAGGAAATTCATTGCAAATGGCACACTAGCTGTTTGTTCGAAAACTTCACAAAATGAGATCATATTCATTTTTGTGTTTGCCAATTTCAAAATGAATTTACTCCAATAAATTTATTCCATGATAGATCATGATTTAAGATTAGCAGTTTTGCTAGCCAGTAGCCATGAAATCACGTGCGCAAAACGAATGCATCGTGTTGAATTTACACACTTGAAGTGTGTAACACAACACGATATATTGTTTTTGGCAGTCCTGGAGTCAAAAATGGTCATTTATAAAGCCATTGTCTGAGTACACATATAGTATTTTCTGGTGTAATCTATAGTCTACTCATGTTTCAAGCATATTGGTGACAGACTATTTCAATCTATTTGCCACAAAAATCAAGGGAAGGATCTCAACATTTTTTTTAGATTTTTTCTCAAGTTCGCTTATAATGTGAAAACAAAGAGAGAGGGACTCGCTTGTTTCGGCGTCATTCATCTCTTCTTTTTAATGGAATTTGGTAGAGAGAAAATTAAATAGCTTTTGTATTAGTTGACATATTCTGTTTCACTGGCTAGCTGTGAAGGCAAAAGCTGCGACAAAAGCATATTATATATTGCCATACTTCATAAATGTGACTCAAAGCAAAACAATTGTTTCTAAACTATTGCCGTACCCAAAACAATGGTAGCATTAAAAAACAACAACCCCCTCTCGCTCAGATCGTGTCTGAAGCATTGCACGAATATCTGTCTCCACGCACGTGATTTCGTTCGAGTGCTTGCTTAATAAAGGAAATTTCACCTTGTTATAAATAGGCACACAATAGTTATCATCAAAGATTTCGGCATGTTTGGTATCTAGGTTGGCAATCACCGTCATATACATGTAGAACTCTTAACAGGTTGCCACACAATGTATAGCCTCTCGAAATTATAATACAGTTAAAACAAGGGCCTGCAGGGTCGATTTTTATCCATCCGTCTAATGTTTAGAGCCCGACATCCAAGATAAACTAATCTCCATATAAAGCAGTCTTAAATCATAAAGTTGGGGGAATTTTCCGTGTGCAGTGTGGCCGTTTTTTCCTCTGAATTGTATTTAAAACATTTAAAATTGGTACGTTGAAGTCCTCGTACTTAATTATCTGTGAATAATATTCGCATTTTGATAATCCTAGCAGGTTTTAATATATACAGTGAAAGCCGCTAAATTCGATCACGTTGGTTCCAGTGATTTTGATCGAAATAAGCGATTGATGTAAAAAAAACATGATAAACATTGATCGTATAAAAATAAGTTGCTCTGTGCTTAAGAAATACATGTATTAAATCGTATATATATATGTATTTACCTATGTTTAAAATGTTGTTTAT
Source organism: Megaphyllum sjaelandicum (assembly GCA_034698745.1). NCBI lineage: Eukaryota > Metazoa > Arthropoda > Diplopoda > Julida > Julidae > Megaphyllum > Megaphyllum sjaelandicum. Next base: position 10,649 of record JAQGBX010005443.1, read on the forward strand.
TTTTTAAAAAAAAGTTATATAGTGTTTGATGATGCCTGCTTGTTACAACGGCTGAAATTTTATATTCTAAATAACACAGAAAATCTATCTGTGAGTACATGTACATAATGCATTACATGCTTAGGTGCACGCGTGTGCACGCCAAACGTGTCCTTGCTTGTATGAAATCTGCTCATAATTGTTTCGATTGTTTGCATTATTTAGACACGTGACAATTTGATCGAATTAAGGAAGTTTTTTAACATAGGGCAGTATAGGAAAAAATCCGTTCTGAAGGTTTTGATCGAATAAAATGGCTGATCGGATTAAGCGGCTTTCACTGTACCTGTGCAATGGTAATATGGTCTTAATACAGTTCCTGTGGAAAATTCCTCTTAGCTAGTTGATTTTTTATGCTGGAATCTAAAAATACTTGCGGGGCTTAGGAGATAGCAGTGAATTTCTTTACTTATACAGTAACACATTTAATGGTCGAAATTTTTTAAAATTCTTTTTACCAACAACATGTTAGATTTCACACATTTCGAATCTTGAAAAAGAATATAAAAAATAATGAAGTCAATTAAATAACTTATTTGTTAATCGCAATAGTTAATAGTTGGTTTTTTGACACTGTAAATCTAACGCATAAAATCAAATATTTGCGAAAAGTTTTTTTTTATAACTATAGAATGAATAACGAAGGAGAACAAATAGAAATCGTGATTCCAATTTTTTAATATTTCCACAAAAAATTATTTTTGAATTACGTTAATAAATCTCTTTTTCTTGTTTGCAGCTTTCTGAAATCAAAATAACATTTTCAATGAATTTTAAATTAGCACATAGGAAGTTTTGATACATGTACATGTATGTGATATTCTTAATATAGTTTGTTCTTTTTTAATAAAAAGAAACTCGATTATTTTGGAAAGTTTTACAGATACATTAGTAAATGAGACATGAAGAAAAAGTGAAAATGTCCAAGTTTTTAATCAAACCATCACAAATGTTAAATGTGAGATCTTCGCATCACATGACACACGTCTATTCGATAGTCTAGTTCAGCCCATACACTCTGAAAAGTGTCCCTATCAATGCTATTCGAGCACAAAAAACGCTTTTTGCTGCATAGTCGCCATTTTGAACACTAAGTTCGTGCTGCCACCTGGGCATTTAAAGGAAAGTTTGGAAGAGCGCATTTTAATGTTGGACTTTTCCCCTTTCTTTTTGTGTTTCATTTACTATTGTATCTGTAATACTTACCAAAATACATCTTTTTAAAACCCGATGATCCTTTTGTAATAACCCTGTTTTTAAGTTTGTGGCTAAAACTACGCTCGTACTTTCTTCGTTAAATTCAACGTTAGACTAAAATATATAGACTTTTAGGATTGTTATTATTATTTTATTTCATTTTCTTGGCTGTTATCGAAATTTTAAATAATTTAAATATTAAATAATTTAAATATTTTAAATAATCCACGCTTACTAATACTAATTTTAAATTAATTGAACGAAAACTTCGGTTTTTTTTCTCCTGCTGCCTGATCACCAGATGGTGCTTTGTGAAATTATAATGAAGTTTTTAACCAATTAAAAAAAAAGCGTGGGAAATTTGGGAATATGACAGTCCCAATGCATAGTGGCTTATTAAAAAAAATCGGAAAATGCATTTACAGTACGTACAGTGCTTAAAACTACGTTAAAAAAAAATTCCCATTGGACTTAAATTGACCCATTGTTATTTTTTTAGCTGTTATCGAAAGCACCCGAATTGTTCTTGCTCGTCCCCAAATCGGAAAGTTCTACGCCATTGTTTGTCCCCCCCAAAAGTGTCCTTTTGGGTTTAAGAATTCCTGCATTTCGACCTTTGGTTGCCCCATAAAAAGGCTAGTTGCGTGAAACGAGCGTCCTTCTTGTTAGCGGTTTGTAAATTCCCCGATTTTTTTCACGGTTGTCCGAGCAAATTTAAACTGCGGGACAGTGATGGGTTGAGTCCCTAAAACAACAACGAGTCCATTCGTGCAGGTGAGGCATTACTGGCGAGAACGAGTGATGGCCAGTGGTTAGTTAAGTGTAAGCATGGGTTAAAAAAACGAGTTCAGGCGGCTTGTGTTCAACGTGTCAAACGTCAAATCTTCATTAATGTTGCAGGTATGCTGAAATACGCTGCCGTCAATAAAACGCCCTCTTTTGAGCCAGGGTGCCCTGGGGGACATGGAGGGAAAACGCTCCGAAACCTCCGTGGAATTAGGCAGGGGCTCTTCGAAGCCCCCTTGAAGACTATTAACGTGAAATGCTCGAAAACTTGACTTTGCTAATCACACAAAAGAGTTGCGCATTTGCAAAGAAGTTGAAAAAAAAATTGGAAGCTGTAGCGTATTCTGCCTCGTTTTAACTGGACATGACCATTTACTGCACATGTATATTCAATTAAGAAGCTTAAAATTATATTTCAAGTTTGGCCTTTACATGTTTAGTCCTTTTGAGAAAAAAAAAACATATCTTAAAATTTGGACGAACATGATACAATGTGTATTTCTAATGTATTTATTTTATAGTGCGATTTATACAGACACGTTATTTTTATGAAATTTTAATCTTACTTGTTAATTTTTTTTTACTTTTCTTAAATTCGAAATTTTTAATTAATTTAAAAATTCTTGCATTATAACTGCAGTTTAAATGCTACTTAAAGGTAATGTGGTTTAAGGCCCATTTATATAGTTTGTGAAATTGGTAATAATGATGTAATACGTGTATGTATGCAAATGTTCAAAAATGAGCATAACATGGAATACATGTATGTAATTAATCGTCTTCTTGTAAAAAAATCAGTTTTATTTTTGCAAGTTTTTATCCTTGTAGCCTAAAGCCCGGTACACACCAACGAAAAAACTGAAAATGAAAACCGAAATGAGAAATGGAAAATCACATTTCCGAAATACGCCAAAATCAGAAATAGGATTTCTAGAAATGGAGCGTACACACCGAAAAAAACCATTCTGAGAAATCACGTGAACGAATTCAGGCGTAACCATA
>JAQGBX010005444.1:0-13671 GCA_034698745.1 Megaphyllum sjaelandicum
AAATTGAATGATGATCCCCTCTGCCACATGGTACTATGTACTGACTGCAGAGTAAAGAATAGAATAGAATAGAACATTTCTAAACTTACCGTAATGTGCTTTCTGCCAATGAATTTTTTTTAAAAGAAATGAGGCATGAAGCTGTGACTGGTGGCCTCTGTCCCATACACATGCTGAAGTGCATTGAATACATAAACAATTAATGTTTGAACAATATTGCATCAAAATTGATCATTTTGCTAATCGGACCTACCTCACGTAAACCTCAAGAATTTGCTAAATGGAATTTTTTTCCCAAGGTGTATACGTCAATTGTGGAAAGGGTTGGGTTGACATCAAATGAAAGCTCCGCTGATTCCAAACGCGCTTGTAAATTAGCTCGCCGCCATTCACTTGAACTGACTTCGGCAAACTTTCTCGACATTTTTCTCTATTTTGTTGACACCAGTTGCACTTTATTCAGTTTTTTGGATGTTTACCCAGCTGCTTGTCGAGAATTTTTTATTCAGAGATTTCCCACAAAGTAAGTTGTATTATAATGTACCAGTAATTATTTTTACTCTGGAACATATTGATTGCACTGATTTTTTTATGTTTTTAGAATTGCTTCATTCTACTCTTCTATTATCCCTTTCTTAATAAAGGAATTGAATGAAAGAAAGGAACTTGATGAAATTGCAAAGTAAGTACTGTTGTTCACTTCATTAGCACAGGTCTTTTCGATAGATTTAATTTGACATATAGCTCAAAATTTGTGTGGGAGTTTTTCGACGTAACTGTTTAGGCTGTTAAAATTATCATTCCATTTGGGTGTATGGGTTGACCTATGCCATAAAGAGTTTTGTTTGTTGACTGTCAGATATTTTTATTCCCAATGTAGATGTTTCGACGACATTTTGGGCCTACTGGGTTTAGCCAGGAAATCCCTTCTTAAGACGTTTCGCCAGATCATTGAGTCGTGTTGTTTCAAACCCTTATTGGAAAAGGAGTAAGATTTTTATAATTCTCATTAGATCTTTAACGGTTTGTTAAGAAAATGAACCCTTGGTGGGAAAGATTAATTGGTCACTCTTGTCTCAACGTTGGTTGGTTCTTGTCTTTCACTAGTTCCGTCTTTGATAAAGGACCTTGTATTGATGATTTCTTTGATGTTATGACTAACATTTTGTCCGAGAAGAGGTGAGTTTCCGTAGAGGTAATGTGAAATGTTGTTTGATAAACTGTGTCTAAAGTCAAGCCATGCTAAAATGAATAGAACGTAAAAGTTATATTAGTTGAGATATGTTTAATTGTCAGGATATAGAGGTATTTTATTTGTGCAATCTCTTTGAGAAATTTATTTTTGAAATATTTTTCTGTTGCATGAATGAACCGTAATTTTGGATTTGCGGATTTTTGCCTTAAAACTCTATCAACATGTGTGCTCTTAAAATATTTTTACGCAAGATTAGCAGCATGTAATTAGATTAAATGTATTTTATGCAACGTCTCTAATCTGGATTCTTTATCATTAATCAACATAGCTTTGTGGTTGATTACGAGCGGCAATTTCCATTCAACGATGATGTTGATTTATTTATCCAAACTGGTTTGTTTTTGTAAGTGTGAATTTTTCATTTTAAAATTAAGCATGTTTACTTCTTTATCCGATATGGGAGGTATTCTATATTGTGGCATCTGAATCTTTAAAATATCTGATATCGTTTTTATACCCAATTTATCAGATAGTCAATTTTAAAAAGAAATATGTTCTCCAGTGAATTGTTTTTTGTAGTATTAAGCTCAGTTGATACCAGGAAATTTTATGATGAACTGTTCAGTTATTTTTATTATGTTATTTGTAAAAAATCACAATTATTAGCCTAGCCAGTTTTGAAATTAAACTTCATGTTATGCATGTTTGTGGAGAAAATCGACCAATAAAAACCTGTGTAGTTTTTGTTAACTACATCGCCTCATGTAGCATATTGTGTGTCAAATTTTCTAAAAAATTTAACAATTGAAGTGTGGTTATATTAGGATGATAATAGGTATAGTCTTCTGATGGATATCTTTATTGAAAGTCACATTCTTTTTTCCCCAAAAATTGGAGCCACTATGATTCCTGTTCAATGATTCCTGTGTTTGTTGTTATTGCAGAGATAAAAGTCGCATTAGTTATATTACTGATGGTATAAATCTGTTAAAGAAAGAGAGTTGTAATGGATTGCTTGAGGAGAAAGCATCTACTGAAGTCTTTAACAACAAGGCGGCACAAAAACAGCAGGTAAAATATATTCTAAAGCAATTTTTCCAAAACTTTTTTCTACTACGAACTGATGAAAGTAGCAAAAATATTTCATGGAAAGTTAAAAATTGGAAAAAAAAATGTCTTAGCAATTTTAAAATCTTATGTTATAAAATAAAAATTCTTTAGTTATTCAAAATATTCAGAAAATGAGTGGACGCCCAAGCTTTTTCACGGATCAGTACTTAAGAATCACTGATCTAATGAAACTTAACAGTTTGCAATTATTCAGCAATCTTTAGCTGATGCTTTCAAGTCATCAGATGCTTGATTAGTTTCATGTATTTATATTTTTGAACATTAATATTGGACGAAACATTAGCAAATAGCTGATAATTATAATCAAGTAGCAAAAAGTTTGTGAAAGTTTGCATGTGTAATAAAAAAAATTGAACACAGTAATGTGTGCAGCAAGGACCAAGTTTTTTAAAGAATTGAAAGAAATTGGAAAAAGATCCCAAAGCACATTTTGATGAATTTAATTGGATCATTACCGGTATGCTCATTGTGATAATATGATGCGTAGTACATTGGTTTTGCAACCAGATAGTAATAAGAGCTATATCTACTTGGTAATTGAAGAGGAAAAAACTATAGCTTTCAGGTTTTCTACTATTTTTAATAAATATTTATTAAATTCCATACTTTTCTCTATATTATTTGGTGTTTTCCTAAAAATGTTTAGTTTTTTAGAAAGTCTTTTACAATTACTACAATTTTTTTTTTAAAAAATAACTTTGCCATTTAATTTTATATTTATTATTTTTAAGAAAATCTGTTTCAGAACTAATTCAGATATTGATAAATTTAAAAAATACAAAATTTATGCTATGATATTTTTAAAATGGGTGTCTTTGCAGTGTATTTTTCCAATGATGATTTGCAAAATGAATATATGTAGTATATTTAAAAAAAAAAACGCTAAACACTTTCTGAAGTTCTTTTTACTGACATATGTTTTCACAGGCAACATTAATTGTTCATTATGTTAGGTGTAAAAACGGTTTTGTTGTGGTTACTTCCAGAACGGTGTGGGCATTAACACTGCATCAAATGAGGATTGTGTCGCATCAACATCAGTTAATTATGATGGTGCTTGTGCTGGTCCAGTTGCTTCTGATGACGAGCTAAGTTCTTTGGTTAGTCAAGTAAAAGAACTGCTGCCAGAGCATGACGATGCTTTTATTGAGGTATTTAATTCAGCTAAAATTTTATAAAGTGGCTTACACGTGTAATTATGGTAAAAGAAGATGGCTGTCATGATTTTCCTTTCATTGGAAATTAGTAAATTCTGTATTTTTTAAGGTCATGTCAGTTTTGCCACAAAATTGCTCAACTTATTAACTTGCACCACCAGCTTTGTTGCAGTATATCACTGATAGTGGCAACACTATACCAGGTGGTCCATTTATCATGATTTGTCCAATATCTTTTTAAACTAAATAGTAAATCGTGAAAGTTATCAGAATACAAGATTAATATATGAACTTGCCTTTTAAATTATGCGAGAATGAAGGGGCCCCCGGCCCTCCTATGGGGGATCTGGGGGATCCCAATTTTAAATTACAAAGGGGTCCCCCATTGGGGTACCGGTGCCCCTTTAAAATTTAAAATGCAAGTTGATATTATTAATCTTGTACTCTGATAACTTTTTCGATTTACTATTTATTTTAAAAGATATTGGACAAATGATGATAAATGGACCACCCGGTATACTGAGATACATAATATTTAAAGAACTAAATGTTGCAAAATTGCAACCTTATGTTGCACCTTATGTTGCGTTGCAATTTGTGGATTGGACCCAAATCTAAACACAAAATTCATTTCATTTACATACATACAATGTATGCCTTGAAAGAAATTTTATGCAATGGTTTTTAATAATTTTTTTAAGAAAATGTTTACAGAACCTTCAGAAGGCAAAAATATTTCAGCCAAAGTTTAGGATTTTGGACCATTTCGTAATTTCATTTCAGGGATGAAGAGGGTACCCCCAGACCTGTAAAGTCAGGGAACTCGAAAATGTCTGGGACTTATTTTGAAAAAGTCAGGGAATTTTAATGTAGTCATGTTGAGACATTCCAAAATTTATGCTTTTACATGAATAGCTCAGGGCCCATTTTTTGAGTAAAAGTTTTCCATGTTTTTCAAGTACAAATTTGCAAATTTTTGTCGTTTACAGAGTACAAATTTACAAAATTTTCCACGTTTTCCCGAGTAAACCTTTGAAAAGTTTTCCTCATTTTCCGATTAGAAAGTTTCAAAATTCTCCACGTTTTGCGAAGACAAAATTGAAAAGTTTTCTGCATTTTCCGAGTATAAATTTTTAAAATTCTCCTCGTTTTGCAAAGACAAAGTTGAAAAATTTTCTACGTTTTTCGAGTACAAATTTGGAGAAATTTTATACGTTTTCCAAGTAAAAATTTGAAAAGTTATCCACGTTTTTCGAGTACAAATTTGCAAACTTTTCCACGTTTTCTGAGTACCAATTTTAAATAAAATTTACATTTCCCGAGGACAAATTCGCAACGTTTTCCGAGTACATGCAGTATATATATATATTTTTTTTTATTTTTCTATGTTAATTTTCAAAATTGTCATTAGTTAATTTTGCAAAAAATGTAAATTTTTGTCATTGGTCCGGGAATTTTTTTAACAACCTGGAAAAGTCAGAAGTTGAAAATGAAACTTTAAGGGGAACCCTGATGAAGCTATTTTTATTAATTATTTAAATTCGCATTTCATATTGATTTTATTTTATTTAGGGGTGTCTTATGTATTACAACTTTGAAGCAGAAAGTGTAATTAATGCTATTTTGGAAAATTCGCTTCCTCCACATCTTCAAAATGAAGATGGTGAACTGATCAAGTAGGATTTTCAGTAAATGGAATTGCACATTTTAAATATAACAAAACATTTTAAGCTGGTGCCAATTTTTTAATTTATTATATAGGCAAACAACAAAGACTTCATCAATTCCTCATAGAGCAAATGTTTATGATAATGATGAATTTGATGTATTTACAAATGACAAGATGGATTTGTCAAGAATACATAAAGGAAAATGGTATGAAAATGATTTTAAAAATATTATGCTAGTCATTGTAATATAACCCACAGGTTTTTTGCATTTCACTGTTATGTTTATGTTTTCAAAGTTTTGTTTGTTTAATGGTTTATACAGGCGGGTACAGAGGAGACAAATTTATGCATGTCCGAAGTAGTATTATTGGCTGCAGATAATGCAAAACAAAGTAATCTAATATTATGCCCGACGTTAGGTGTAGAAATATAACTGTGAACTTAAACTTGTGAAAATACACTTAACTTTGCTCCAAAAAGCATGACGCTTCTTGTCTTTGAATATGGTAGATGTGAAGAAATAAGGCTTTTTGACCGAACTAGTAAACTTGAAAATGAGGAAAAGGGATAATTTGATGATTGGCATGCATGTGGCTGTTAGAATGCCTCAGTTATTTGGGCAAACAATATTTTTTTTGGGAAAAAAATTCACCTTCAAACGACACGAACGATTAAAATTTTAGTTAGAAAAGTTTATGTAAAATGCAACACTACTTTTGTGGCTAAATTCTTAAAAACCATTTAAATTAATCTTAGGCATCATCGGTCAAAAGATCCGAGTGAACAGGAAAGGAACGAAAGTCTAAAGCAAATGACACTAATGCTAAACTCCAAATATGAGATGGAAGATGAAAGAAATCTTTATGAAGATGATTATGATGACACCTATGATGAACAAATGATCAGTGTGAATGAGTCGGTCACATGGGATGAAATGTTAGAAAGAAGGTTAGTGTCGATCTGCTGATAAGATGGTTTAACCTTTCATTAGTTTTGAATGCCATCCATCTCAAAGTACTATAATCCATTTAAGTTTTATTAAAAAATGTTTCCTGTAAGATATCAAAATAGCTGCCATACATCTTTTTTTGGTTTTATTTCTAGACCTTTTGTTACACCAAATGTCTTGAGGGGTGCTAGTAATCAAGAGAAAAATGTGTTGGGCAAGGGTGGAAATGCTAGTGATGAAGAACCTAGCCAAGCCAGTGTGCAGGTAAGCTGCCTACAATTTTTCTAGAAAATACGATATCAAATGTAATAGTTCTGATTTGGGGTTAAATTGAACTGTGGTTTATTTGCAACGGAGAAAAAAATTGTAGTTGTGGTGTAATGGAACTGCGATTCTACTGCCATTAAAGTGATATCAAATATTGATACAGCTAAATTTGAATTTGCAGGTTTATGAAACAAAGTTTTTTTTTAATTTTATCTCAATTTTATTGAAGGAGTGTTATGGTTATATACTGTACTTGCATATTACCACAGTTTACTGAAAATTTTTTATAAGACAGGTGAAGTTTGTTTTATAATATTGTATCGATCTTCTGTAGTTTACTGCATTAAAACTAGAGTAGAAAATGCACGTTTATTGCTGAGACTGCACACAGAGTACCCCCAAACCTATTTATTTTTTCACATTCCAAAATTAATACACCTATGTGGTTAGCTCAGGACTTTTTAGAAAACTAAAAAAAATTTAAAGTACAAATTAGCCAAATTTTCCAGTTTTTGAGAACTAATTTGCAAAATTTTCGACAATTTCCGAGGATAAATTTTAAAATTTAAAAAATCCACCGAGCACATATTTACAAAATTTATAACTGCATCAGCGGACAAATTTGCAAAATTTTCAACAGTTTCTGAGGACAAATTTTCGACGTTAACCGAGTATAAATTTGCAAAATGTTCCACTCTTTAGAATACAAATTTGCAATACTTTAATATTTTTAAAATTTTCAGCTAATTGACATTATTGACAGGAAAATTGACATTAGTAAATATTGCAAAAATATTGGAAGTTGGCTTTGTAGATTTTGCAAAATCGTGTCAATATTTATTTGTCGCTGGCCAGGGAAATTTATAATGAAACTTATTTTTCTTCCTCCCCCCCTCCTTTGTGCACAGTGTTTACTATAATTATGTTCATACATGTAATTCTAGGATAATAAGTTGCGCGCAAGAGATGAATTTGTAGCAAATCCTGCTGAGGAGCGAGAACGTCTTGCGCAACGCCGAGCCAACGTCTACCATCAACGAGATGTGAAAGGTAAATATTTCGATTGTAAATGTAATTTTTTGCTTGTTTATCAAAGTTAATCCATATGTTGTTGTTTTATTATTTGAATAACTGTCTTTTGAAATCGGAATATTATTTTAAGACACCACATTTTGTATTTACAATTGTCTGTTTAATTATTTTTTATCTGTTGAGAAATAACTAGCAGGCAAATTTTTTACTTATTAGATCAGTCGATTTATCAAATCATGAGCAAAAATGTTTTGTCGAATGAAAAATTACTGTTTTCTATTCATAATTGAGGAATTGACCATTTCATCGAGATATATTTTTAATTGGCTTAATCTTTATGAAGTCTGAGAGTAATTTTTTCATAATTTTCGTTTTAGGACGACCCAAAGGGCAAGGTCAAGAGGCTCAAGTAACTAGGAATAGAGACAACAAGGTACAGTATGCTAGATAGCAGTTAATTAAAAGTTGATAAGTTTGTTATAATAGTTTTCTAATAGTTAAGAGACGATTCATGCAATTGCTTTCGCAGGGTTAGAAACAAAGGAAACTGTAGAATAAAAAAAAACTATTATTACTAAGATTTATTAATCGATAAATGATAAAACGAATAAAAACTATAAATGTTGATTTTTTTGCTGTACCCTTAAAGGTTGAAATTACAGTTTTGACTTTTAACGAGGATACTAATATCAATTTTGAATATTTAGGAAAAAAATAAAACATTCCATGGCAATCACAACAGAAGAGCTATGGCAGATAGAAAGCGATCCAGTGGAATGTTCCCTTCGTAAACAACCGAACCAATTCACTGTAAGAGTATTTATTTTCACTTTTATGTTATTTTTCCTTGGGATATGTGGTTTTGTAAGAAAACCTTTGAAGACAATTTGAAATAAAGTTATCATTAAGAATTTATCAAGTTTTTGAAACTTATCCTAGTCATCACCTCTTGATTGCATTGCATTCAAGATTATCGCAAAAGTTGTCTTTTTGTTGAATCATATCACACAAAATTATTAATCAATAGCATAAAAATATACATTCAAGTAGTTAGCTATTGAAAAATGCAATCAGCATGGCAGAATATACAATTTAAACCATTAATACAAGCAAATTAGGCAAAAATTGAGAAGTTCCTTAATTTGGTTATTATAAAGTATGTAGCTTATCATTAGTTCGAAAATTAGCAATGACAAATTTCCATACTAGTGCAGAACAGTACTTTTCTGTATGTTCATAATTCTTTTTAGTTTGTACTATGAGTTTATAGTGTATAAAACCACGTTACATAATGCTAATTTAATATACTGTACATTCTGTAATATGATGTGGAAGGATTGTTAGTTTTTTTATTTTAAATTTTTGACAAGGTGAATGTTGCTTCTTAATAATTTAATAACCTTAATTAAATTCCCATATACATTGTAATAACTATGCTGAAACAAAATTTCTTCAAAAGCAAAATCCCAGGAATGCTATTTAAGTGGTTTCCTGTCCTTAAAATACGTATGAGTCTAGCAATAAATTTAGATAAAGACAACTTTCCAATTGAAATAGAATGGCAAAACATTGAGAAATTTGAATATCTTTTCAAATTGAACATCTGACATACATGGTTTATCTGGGGAAATAAGACAGCTTTTGGCACATAGAAACGACAATTTGGATACAAAAATAAACGAGATATCTTCTTTTCAAACAACTTTATTTATTGTCATTTGTTCAGTTTTTTTTTATACTTTGTTTCATTAATGCGTCATATTTAGACTTGCTCTTGAACCACAGAAAAAATGGAACGCCCAATGATGGCAAAGTCATAATTGCAAATGCGGTCCAATCCAGCTAATAGAGACATGATAAGAAAAACCGTTAAAATCTTTCGACTACATAAGATATCGCAACATATGCGAGAACTTTCTTACAATGTGAGGTGAGAATTTTCGATCATAATCTTTGAAAGATACCACTCCTCCTTCACCTGGCTCACTGCTATATCCCACCTGAATAATTTAAAAAAAAACACACACTTATAAAATAAAATCCTACATATCAATATTTTATGACTTGCAACAAAAGTCACCTGTTCATGCTGAGCATCATCGGAAGTCTTGTAACGGATTTGTGCTGCGGAGAAATTCAAATAACCTGTGTGTTTCGGTTGTAAAACTACAGCATGACTGATATTGCTATTTCTAAAATGGTAGTGGTTAAGAAATAATACTGGAATAGGATAACCTTATTGTCTGCAGTTTGTGAACAATCATGAAAACGTTCCGAATCTTTTATGCCATGTTATTGCAAGCATGCAAATTTGTGACCATATTCATAATTTTTGAGTGTATCACATCCTCACATTTCACACAAAATCAAATTTTTAAGTCATATTCATGGAAAGAACCCACCTAAATTGAAATGACATCTTCAGTCAATTTAGAGATAGGCGAGCTGAACTAAAGTGTCAGTCGGAATTTTAGCGAGTTATGTTTGGAATCGATTGCTGGAGTTTCATTGACTCGGAAGTAATTGCTCTACCATTAATTGGCAATTAACTAGCCCAAAACTAAGGTTGTCTGATTCGAGTTCGAATTAAAAAATTAAAAATTTTCTCGAACTACATTCAACACCGAAAAAGTGTTGGCTCAAAAACTCGACGGAACTTCAGCTCGCACATCTCTAAGTCACTTAATTGAAATTATAGGAGGTTAAATTATTACATTATAAGTTAAATTATGCGAACGTTGAGATATTGTGTTCTAAAGCTTTGAAGTTCAAGTAAAATGTTAATTTTTGTAACATTTATAGTGGGAGTAGATTTAAATTTTTTAACATTTAGTTGTTAATGGTTTTCCCACCTCCGATAATACCAACTACGGTTTAAGCGAACAAATTTCCCCTGTAATTTGGAGTTCGTCCGAAGTTTCAACTGTTATCTTTATTGATTGTTACTTGGGCTAACATAGGCAGAAGTTGGTAAATTTTGTGATGAATTAATTGCGGGATAAATGTGGATCCATTTAAATTGAGCTATACTAATACCGTGATAATCCACCCAAACCTGCTGTTGATTCTAGGAAACGTCTGAATGTACTGCCTTTGGGAAATTTGAAATTGACCACCAAGATATTTGATCAACAAGCATATTTTATGATATGCATAGTTTAAGCAAAGTTCAAAGGCCATCACACATGTTTATCATTACTATACTGCAGCATTATTAGCCTGGGGTACGACAGGGTCATATAAGGTCATAGTGCAGAAAATCAATTCTTTTAGTTTTCTAAGGCCACCCCAAGTTTAGAAGTATAAATTTATGTAAGGATACGGAGCCAAGCGATCCATCCTAACATTCAGTATTCCTCTGACAACTTCAAAAGAACTTTCTGGAAACGAAGCATCCGTAAGTTGCACGTTCAATGCGGCCCTAAGATGAAATGGTAACGTATCAAATAATGCAAACTTCGTACAGAATATCACGTAAAACACGTTATTTTAAATGCGCCTTACCCGTTTCCTATGTTGTAAATATTATATTCAACTAGAATATCTTTTCCCTCCACTAAAAATTTGTTGAGAATGTGTTTCGAAACCAGTAAACGTGCTTCGGATTCATCTGAGCTCCAACACGAACCCAGTAAAACCATAAGAAAACTTGCCGCAAATAGAACACCTTTCATCTAAAAATAAACAGAAAGTGAGCATCATTGCCGTCATTATATATATATAAGATAATTTAAAAATACCATACTTTTGTAAGAAGAAATTACAACATGTGTATAAAAAGTCAAACCGATGACTTGACCTGCCACATACGCAAGACCAGAGCGAGAGCGTCAACATGAGCTAGACGACGGATGTACACGTATGCGTATACGGAAATTCAGAATTCCTGTCGAAGGAATGAATATCCGAACGCTACTATTTGAAAGGTTCTGCGCGGGAATCTGAAAACGTTCAAAAATTACTTTAGTTCAACATAATTTTGAAAAGGTTCGATCTATGAATTCCATTGAGGACTGATGATTTCCATATACTGTACGGAGGAAAATTTGGGAATCGTTATACCAGGTGAGTTTTAAGCCTGGTTCTATTCGATTATTTGGGATTGTGTTGGAGGTAGAAATCTGAGTTTGTGGTGATTATGGAAATTGGTGTGCGATATTAAATGACGCTATTTCCGGTGACCCTCAAATGTAACTTCAAGGTCATTGAGTTACCATCTTCTAAACCGTAATATCAAATCTCCAACGATGGCCAAAGTTGTAGGGCATCGTTAAATTAGTTTAATGGGTGCATTTGCGCAATTCCATTATTCATTTTTAAGTTCCAAAAAACATTTTAGTTTCTTAAATGTTTGCTAACCTGCACAGCAGAAGTGTAATGCAGGAATGCTCGTACTAGATTATTCGGGGGCAGGGCCAATTCACAGATTAAGCATTGAAACTGGGTGAATTACGAAATAGCAACATTTCCAATTGCCTTCAAGTAAAGCTCATCTTATGGGGTCAAGGTATTGCACTAATGAGTGTTTCTACATTCTACAGTATATTCACTCAGTTTCAATGCTTAATATGTGAATTGCCCTGCCCTCGAATATTGAAGTACGAGCTTTCCCGCATTGCAATAATGCTGTGCATGTTAGCAAACATAAAATTGCGAAAATGCACCCATTAAACTAACTTCACGATGCTCTACAACTTTCTAATTAAACATTTTGATCTAATTATTACGGTATCATTTGTATAATCAAACTAATGGTCCATGGACATCATATTAATCACGACATCTAGCTTGACGAAAATAATGGTTGAGATTGTCATAAGAATTATTTTATTGAATGACTGTAGAAAATGCAAAAAAATACGGCGATTTTTAATTCATGAAATTTCAAATTTCAATTTCCTTAGGGCTCGCGGTCGTTGGTACTTATAATTCTTACTTCTAATTTTTTTACCACTAGCGCCAACCAGCGGGCAAATATTGGTAATCATTTAAATTACCGATGGTTTGCCCGCTGGTTAGCGCTCGTGGTCAAAAAAATTAGAAGTAAGAATTATAAGTACCAACGACCGCGTACCCTTACTTTCCCAGGTTTGAAAATAAAGTTTCCTGACCAACAACAACGTTGACATATGCCAATGTTAATCACGATTTTGCAAAAACAACATAGAACAACTTCCAAAATAATGCAATATTTATTATTAGAAATTTATAAAATTTTTAAAATATTTACTAATGTAAATTGTATAATAATTTTCCAAAATTATCATTACAATTTTGTACGATTTAAAAAAAAAATTATTTTCGAAAAATGGTTTAAGTTTGGCAAAGTTGCACTGTTGAAAGGTTGAAATCTTTGCAAATTTGACCTCATAAAATGCTTAAAATTTTGGAAATTTACCCTTGGAAAAACTGCATCTCGATCGACAGGGTTTGCTATCTACAGTAGAAAAGCTATATTTTTTTAGCGTAGGGATTGGCTTATCCAATAAAATGGAATGGAGGGGGGGGGGAGTAGCAAGCTGTAATCTTTATCGTAAATTGATTGCACCAAAAACATGGTTTGTTTTATTTTAAAAGCCAATCACTCCATTATTAATAATTCAAGCCACCGTATATGTCGCACAATTCTATTAAATTGCATGTAAAAGATTTAATATTTGGGAAGAATTTCGTGTTGTTTTTTTTTCGGAAAATAAAATGTTTCTTGAAAAGTTTGTGTTACATACAGGATAAACGTTTTTTTTTCTTTTAACTTCTCATTTTGGGTGTTATGTATTATCCAATTGCAAAAGTTACGATCAGCACAAATTATCTCACAATGTTTTTTAACAATACGCCAGTTTTGGAAATTTAAGTAAATTCGAAAACAAAATTTCGTTTTCAGTAAATTTCGAAAATGAATTAACCCTCTATTGCATGCCTTTATTTATAATTATATAATTCCAATTTTTTTTGCTAAAACATGTTTATTGGTCATAAAATGATACTATCAAGCAAAGAAATATTTTTTTATAGCATTAATTAAAAAGTTATGCGTACGTGACTTTAAAGTTACACTATGCAATAGCGGTAAAAATTTTCCTTTTTTCTATTTAATCTAAAACTTTAAAAAACAACTTTTTTAAGGTGTAAAACACGAAAATGTGATTTTGCAGTGCAGATGGCACCTTGTGCAAGGCACTTTGGGGGACGTTATCACATCTAGGCATTTTACAATTGCCGCGGTTATCCATAAAACATGGGAAATGGGGCATTCTATCAAATATAATG
>JAQGBX010005445.1:0-13671 GCA_034698745.1 Megaphyllum sjaelandicum
GGACACTGCATACTTCCTTCATTCCCCCCCCTGCGTACAACATTTAGTACATGTGCACAATATTACATTTATTAATGTTTAACCATGAAATGGCTGTTTTTAACGATGTGTACCTTTGTAGGCTACTCTAAAATACATGTAGTAGCCTACAAAAGTTCACTTTTATTTACAGTATCTTCTTCCAAAATTGGGTCCATTGTGTTTTCCACAGAAATCACTTTGGAAGATTCTCTTTCTTCAGTGGGAATGACCACATTGGTGAGATCTAGGCAGTCCTCATCTGCCAACTCGCAATATTTCTGTGAAGTGCAAAAAGAGAATGTGTCCATGTGGACATTTGTAATATACCCCCTCCCTTAGGTAGACAATAGTGTACTTAACGAGAACCCCCTCCCCCTTGGTTGAACATGAAAATTATGGACGGCCTATATTCAACATTTTGAAAAGTTTACAAAATGAGAACAAGAAAATATTTAAAATTTTACACATCCATAATCGTAAAATGTTGCAAGTTTTCAAAATTTGTCCTATGAATCCGATAAAAATATTGCTTCAAAAACAGTTGAACATTTAGCAAATTTGTACATTTAGGGAAATTTAGGGAAATTTGTACAAAGTTTGCAAATGGGCCCTGAGCTAACCACACTGAATCATTAATTTTGGATTGTGACAGCTTTAATACTTTGAAGTGTCACGACTTTTTAAAAAAAAGTCATCATTCCCTGACTTTTCCAGGTCTGAGGGAACCCCTGCAATGTGAACACTAGGCACTATACGACTGAAAATTTCATAAAACAAATTAAAAATGACAATTAAAAGGTAAAAAACATACCGGTGAAAAAAACAATCTGAATGATGAATGAAACATTCATGTTTTTAACGGTGCAAAACTACAGGTGCAAGTGCTCAAAAAAGAATAACTATAAAAGAGTTTCATCACTGCTTACCTCTTTGTCCCGATTCGCTGACACAACAGAATAATCCAAATGCGATTCCAATATTGAATTGGTGGAATAATGAACTGGCCCAGCCGACTTTCCATCCAGGGGGCGAACTGAGGAAGTTTGGAAAGACGACTTGGGACTAGATAAAAAATGACCGGTAGATTTGAACTGTCTGGGTGGGTGTTGATTCAGAGGAGAATTATTTGGCTGCAGGGGTAAAACTGAGGCACCAATGCCATCCGAATTGTATGGATGAAAGCCAGAGCGTTCTCTATCAGACGCCCTATCGCCACTGCTGCCAATTGATGATCTTCTAGAACCAGTTAACCTGTCCACATCAACATCCCTCCCACCCCTCTCACGTTCAATTTCCCTTTCCCTTCTCTCCCTAAGCCTTTCACGTTCATGTTCACGATCCCTGTCTCTTTCCATTTGCTTTTTACTGTCATAAAATGCAGACAGCTTTGGAGCGTTCAACAAAGATGCAATAGACACCCGCTCCCTCTTGCGATGCACGTGGGTCATGGCGCCCTGATTGGCTTCCAAAAATTCCAGCGGTGGGCCGCGGTATTTCGGCCACGTTCCTCCGTTTTTCTCTGTCTCCTTTTCTCGCTTCTTCCGACTTTTCACATTAGCTTTTGAATTGCTACTCTTCTTGTAATGATCAATAACCGAATCCAATTCTGCAATGGCCTCTTCTTCTTGAAGCGGCGACGACGTCCAGCCTAGCTTTTTGTCTTTGCTGCGTTCTTTTGTGGAGCGACGATCTACTCCGAAGAATTTATCGATAAAGTTCTGTGGTGGACTTCCAGGCAAATTTTTGCCATCCCCTACACTTTTCTGTCTCTGAGGACTAGATATCACCATCAAGTCTTCAGTCTGAGAACTGCTGGTGGTAAGTTTCTTTGCGGGCTCTTTGCAAGTTCCGCCATAATTGTGCTCCTTCATGGGTGATCCAGTCACTATAGAGGTAAAAAAAATTTAACTCTCCATGTAATCACACTTGTTTTTATAGAAACTTATCTTAGGCTATGTGAGTGATGGCATATGCAAACATTTCAATTAAAATACATGTAATTTAAAGCGTGTATAAAAATTAGTGATCTTAAAACAATTGTGGACAATTACTTTGTATTTACCTGTATAGGATTTTGGACTTGAGCTTTTTTCAGCATCTAAATTATCTTGAATATTGTGCCCAGAAGATGATGAGCTCATCGGAGCACTTGGAGAATTCACAGATTTAAGTAGAGCAAGAACAACAGTCTCACCACTTACATCAAGCAGTTTTGTTGCCTCTGTTCCAGACCTGATCCCATCTAAAAATCTTCCATTAATCTAAATTTATCAAACGCATGCATGAAAAGTATTTTTTAAACATTTGAGTTTCAGCAAAGAATTGATGCAACTTTTCAACTACAAGCCTTGACACTTACACTGACAACACGATCACCCAAAGCCAGGTTGCCTTCCTTGGCAGCCACAGAGCCAGGGGCAATCCGACTGATGTAAACGCCAGTCTCCAGATTTAACCCATGTTCTGAAAGAAAACAATGTTTAAAAAAAGCTAGTTATAGTCGGGCATGGATAAGCATTTTAAAGCTAACATTTAACGTGAGCTCAGAGAACAACTGACAAAATGTAATAACAGGTAAATACTTATTTCCTTAAAAATGCTATGAGTTTTATTAGTTGAAAAACACCGATTTTGCCATCTAAATTTGACAAGGAAACTGTTTTTTTGCCCTTCCGAGGAAACCTTTCCTGATATATATTTATTAGGTATTTGCAGATTTAAAATTTGACTGGGAATAAGACTAAGATGTTTATTTCAGTAAAAGTTTGTTAATTTGATCAACATATTCCGAACTGACTTTTTTCCTATGCTGTCTTTTATGAAAAAAAAGTCTCTTAATTCGGTCGTCTCATCTCATAATTCGACCATATTTTCCACATGTCTACATATATATCTATATGTATATATATACAATTAAATATAAGCATTTTTAAACAGCAAATTATTTTGATAAGGTCAATTTGTAGCATGTTTTTGAGATTCATCGCCTATTTTGGGCAAAATCGCTGGAACCATCGTCACAGTATACGTTATATAAGTAGGTTCACTACGTGTAGACGCTTTGATGTTTCCATGGGAAAAACACTGCAGCGCCACTCAGTTGCCGCATGGACATCAACTTGCCCTCAGCCACACCTTGCACTAGTAAACAAAGCGTAGGCAATGTGACACTCCCCTGTTCTGAAACACCTGGCCTTTGCACGCGCTCATTAATTACCCTAAACATGGAAGCCAATAAGATACAGGTGTTTCCCTGTTTAGCTTTGACGATTTTGTTTTCATGGGTTAATATGGGCATGGCTTCATCGTAGTGATATCCGCGCGCCAACAGGGAGGCACTGCAGTGTTTATTTCAAGCAAAAAGCGGCGAGTGAACTTACTTATGTTACGTATACCGTGCCATCGTGATTAAAATTAACAGCTTGCACTGTAATAAAACATCATCGAACATTGACATAAACCCTTACCGACCCTTTCAGCAACACAATAAATTGCCAGACTCCAAATTAAAAGTATAAACTTTTCATGAAAATGTAATAGAGCATTTAAAATATTATAACGATACATGCCTACAAAAAGCTTAATCAATTCTGGAGAGAACAGAATTGAGTGCATGTAAACTCGCCAAATAAAATTTAACCAAATGGACATACCTTTACCAGCACCAAGGTTCAAATGCACAGATTGAATAAAACGACTACTCGTCAGCCGACGCCTGCGTATTACCTAATAGTTGAACAAAACGTTACAATCTTCTTCCCGTACAAATAATTACCAAAAACATTTTTATTTACCATGCTAATTAAGCCTCCACTGTTACGCACTGTATCCATGGCAGTACGCCGCTCAGAATTAATGACATCTATATTATTTATCCGGCATATACAATCGTTTGCTCTGGAACGATATAAAATAATTGTTACAACAACTAGGTAGTGACCTAATTTTCCAAGTCGAGTACATACCTTAATTTTCCATCAGCTGGGCTGCCTTTAATAACATTGCTTACAAAAATGGCACAGTCGGGAAACTGTGGATCATCACGTCCTCCTGCTAACTCAAAACCCAAATCATCTTCATTGGATGCACCCTACACACAAACAGTCACGTCAGCAAATGAAAAAAACACCATTCAAGACTAGGAAGAAAATTGAAGTAAAAGAAAATGCAGGGATGCAACGTAATTAAACTATAATTCAGAATAAATCGGTTTAAACTTTCCGGTGAAATTTTAAAGACATTACAATCTAAACTACAGACTTAACTTTCAGAGAGACACCAGGAAAAGGAAAGTGACACGTGAAAATTAGCAAAAATACAATCACTCACAATTTCAATATCTAAAGTCTCAGTTTCCCATTCTTGAAGATCGGCATCAATCGCAGAGTCTCTGCTATGATTATGTCCAACAAAATTCAAATGCTTGATGCGGGATTCCTTCTCCATCTGTGCTTCGATTTTTTCCCTTAGCTCTTTCACTTCTTTAGAGGCTTCATTTCTTTGTTTCTTGATATCATCTGAGTCCCGCAATGCCTCAGCTAAATCACTAACAGCACGATCTCTCTCCCGCCTGAGTTTGTCGCATAACGTGCGAATGCTCTCCCGTTCTTGTACTATCTTATCGCGTTCATTGAATGCCCAATCCCTGCGGCGTTTGGAAACTTCGGCCTCTTGACTCGCTTCTGCAACAGAAGTTTTAGGTTAGCAACTAAATATATTACCTTTTTTTCAAAATACAAAAATATGAAATATTAAAAAAAAATGAAGATGCCATATTGCAGGCAAAAAAATCTAAAACATAACGGAATGCATATAATTATTGCAGTGAAAAATTGTTTTACCGTAATCATGAAAAATCAATGCTTTGTTACAATGATCATGGAATTGGCATGAAATTGAGAAAAAACAACCTACTCAACATTTATGCAATTGAGAGATTCAAGGATCCAAATAAAGCAACCCTAATGCAACAAATGCACAAACAAGCCCTAATTGTATTGACTAAAGCGCAAAATAGAATCTATTAAATTTCTGCTTATCAAATAAACTCATAAAATCCAGCTCAAACACAAATGTTTGATGATAATACGTCGCTGGAAAGGCTAACGTGCATAACCCTCAAAACAATAAACAAATAAAAACTTACAAAATATTTATTTTTTATTTTTAAGTATTTCAACACCATAAAATACTTTAAAATAGAAAATTTATACCGCATATTTTAGTATTTTTTAGTTTCTTGTTTCATATCCAGCGACGATATATTATCTAACAACTGCACTCGATTTGGTGGATATATGCAAATTAGGAAGAATGTAAAGGAAAATTTTCAAGGGTAAAAATTTTAGAGAGAGAAACAAGTTTGTCATCTTGCAGTACACAAAATATAAAAGGGGAAAATCTAAAGCTTGCTGGCACAAAAATAAGATTCCACTTTCTAGAACACATTAAGAAAGTGATGGGAAATTAATAATACGTGAAGTTTTTATTAATAAGCAACTTGATAAAGTGAAAAGACAACTTGACATCAAAAATCCTGCCACCAGCAAATTAGAAACGCTTAAGAATCGCAAAAAATATTTTCATGAAAAGTAAATGTTATTAACAGAAAATATACATGTAGTCCAAATATCAAATTGGGTCTTACCTGGCATTCATGATTTCTTTGTTTTGTAGCAGGGAAAAAATATTAAAAAACACATACAGCACAAAATTATGAGGTTATACTTGCCATTTAGTTCAATTTGGAGTTTCTCAGCTTGTTTTCGCAACCGGTCGATTTCTTGATTAGCCTGGTCCAAGTTCTCCATTCTTTCCTTTTGAGTTTTATTATACATATCTGTCAAATTTCCCAGCTCCAACAATTCGTTACGGGATTTAAGGGTTAAATCTCTGTCCTTGTGATAATAATCATAGTCCTTAGGCTGTTCTTCTCGATCCTTCAAACTGTCGCTCCTTGAAGTCTCATTATCTTCATATTTTTCTCTCAAATCATTGCATTGTTTGATTGCCTTGTCTCTGTCATTTAAAGCTGAAGCAATTTCCCTTCTTAAAGTCTCCACCTACAAAAACACCATAGCATCAGTCAAGAAATTTAAATAATAAAAACACGTGGACCAGGTCATAATTCTCTTAGGAATAAAAAAATTCAAGTACCTCCTCAAATGAAATCTTTTTTTGCGTTTCCAACGTCTTTATTTTTGCAGTAGCCACAGCCAATTCCTCGTGTAGTTTTTCAATCTCCTTGTGCACAGAGTCCCGTTCAGACATTGTTAAAGAGTATTCTTGAACAGCTGCATTGCGCTCCTCAGTTAAGCGTGCCAAATCCTTGGTGGCTTTAATTCTTACAGCCATTGCTTGGTTAATCTCTTTCATGGCCTCGTCTCTTTGCTGTTGAACCTGAAAGAACGTGAATAAAAACGTGTGGGCTAAGTTTTTACTGGTTTACCTAAGATTATAATTACAATTTGTTAGATGCATGGGCAGCACATACTTTAGCCAATGCCTCTTTGGCTTCGTTACGCTCCCTTAGAGCAATATCCCACTGTCTAATAGCAGATGTACACTGCTGTTTTAGACCATTTCTTTCACGAATGGCTCCATCCTTCTCTTGCATTACAGCATCCATTTGTTTTTTCAAGCAAGCAACCTATTCATGGAAAACAACAAGAAGGTATAATTAATCAAGCGCATTTAATTTCCTGGCTAGTTGCCCAAAAAGCAGAATTGATGTGTCATCAATTTTTATCCAATTAGAATTAACCGCTCCTTTTTTGGTGTTACGAATAAATCAAATCTTTGTATACTGATTCAACTGCGATGGAATTGTTAAATTACAGTGAAAGCCTGTTAACTCGGTCAGAAGCGATTTTTTTTTCCAAAGCTGTCTTTTTTTTTAAAAAAAAAACACAAAAAAAAAACACATTTAATCCGGTCATCTCATCACTTAATTCGATGACATTTGCCACATGTCTCGTACAGATTTTCTGCGTTAAGTTAGAAAAGGAAATGTCAGCCAATGCAGCAAACAGGCGACATCAAACACTACTTAAAACTTTTTTTTTTAAATAAATAAATGAAAATAGGTCAATACATATGCACAATTAATTATATGTATATTTAAAACGTAGAAAAAATTATTTTGATAAGGTTAATTTTTAGTGTGTTTTTTTACATTCATCGCCTATTTCTGTCATCCCATATATTTCGGCCAAAACCGCTGGAACCATCGTGATCGAATAAAGCAGCTTTCCCTGCATTTCAACATATTCAGACCCAATAGGATGGCTTTACCTTGTGACCAAAGGAATAATACTCCCGTAGCTTTACAAGAATAAGAACTGAATTCAAGGGTTGTACAAGTCTATACTCATTTAAGTGTAATTGAAAATTCATCTTGAATGATCAGCTAAATTTGCCGGTTCAACAGCAGTTCATGAGAACCATAACAAAGCTGATAAATGATCTAAAATATGCTTACTATTTGTGATGAATTCTCAATCATACCCACAAGTTGAAACTCCTATGACAATTCATTAACTTTCAATTTAAGACGAAAAACAAGCTTTTACCTCCTCTTGAGTAAATTCCAGTTTGCTAGCAGCAGCACTGTGCGAAGCTATAAGATCTGCATAACGTTTTCTGAGAGAATCGTAATCATCCTTTATCGCCTCACTTTTACGCAGGGCAGCAATTATCGCTTCGTTGCTCCCATTCGCATTCATAGATTCCTGAAACAGCAATAACTGGTAATTAGTCGTTTATTCCTTATTCAATTCTGTTATGTCAGAATCAGCAAGAAGAACAATTACCTGTTGCTGCCGTCTTAGTTCCGCTACCTCTTTTCTATCCTCCTCGCAAAACTTTTGCAGAGTAAGTACTTCCTGTTCCAGTCTATGTTTCTCACCCATTATTTCACTATGTTGAGACTTCAGGGCTATCGCATCACTCTGCTGCTGATCCAGTTTTCCAATTGCCAGCTTGTGTTGCTTACGATAAAAGTCCGCATCTTTCATCGCAGTGTCACATTTGCGCATTGTTTCACCATGTTGCCTTCGCAACGACTGCACTTCCCGCATGGCAGCATCACATTGGGCCCTCAGACGTTCATAATCCCGCCGAGAACTAAGCGTTTTATCACTACCACTAGCACCTAAAGAATTTGAATTTTATTAGAAAGTTGAAATTGTGCTTTCTGAAAACCATAAAAATTAACTTTCCATCAAATTTGAAATAATCATTTTAATCAGCTTCAGAATTTGGAATCTTTGCAATTCATACCACAATTTAAGAAAAATTGCATGAAAAAAACCTAAAGTCTGTGTTGACCAAAAGAAGTTGCAAAAACAAGAAATATAACCATATTTCAAACACCAAAAAATCATGCAAAATACAGAAAATTTATAGGTTTGGATTTTATCCCACCAAATAATTAACATGAACATAGATTTATTATGTTCCTATACATGCACAGTAATACAGTACAGTGCAAGTTACAGTGCACAGTAACTGGCGGAATTTTATGAGCATCATCTCAAAATATTTTTCCAATTTTTTTAAAATAAAGGAAAATAAAAAAAAATTACAAATAAACAAAATGTTTGCATTTCAAATACAAGTGAAAACAAAAACACATACTTAGCATGTCTTTATCAAAAGGTGTACTGCTGCCATGCTTGGGCAATGCACTTAAACTGGGAACTTTGGAGTCACCACTAATAGGTAGCCTTCTAAGTTGTGTTTCACCCTGCAATTCATTGGACAAACATTGCTAATTAATTGGTTTAACAATAAACTAGTGATAATGATAATCTGAAACGCATGAGACGAAATTGGAGAAGCGTTTCACATTTTCTATCATGGAATATTTACATAACCACAATGAAATACACAATATATTCATAAACAGAAGGCAATTATTTTATACTATTATTAATGACTTTGTTCAAGAAACAAAGTTGGTATTCGTTGAACCACAAGTAACAGGTGTGTAATTTTACACTTGTGGTGCCATGGTACTCAAATGTTTCAGATTTTTGGATCATTTCAAATCAGGTATACTCCACCTGTACTACAATATATAATCATGATAACACGATGAAATGTATAATAGATAACGCTTACTTTAAAAGGTTTTTTTTGGGATGAGTATTTTTCCTTTTGATGATGATGATGTTATCACGTTACTACAGTGACTAAAACTAGCAAATTATGGATAAATCTACCTTATGTAGATCCATATGTGAGTTTTCACAGTCGTGAACAAGAAGCTCAAAATTGGACTTCAGCAAAGGTCCATTTTCTGCCTGTAGATCATACTCGAGACTGAACGATGACTGCTGGCTGGATGTAGCATGCAGCTCTATAAAGTTGAAAGTAATTAGTCTTGCACATGTTATTAATAAATATTTCCACAGGAACAACTTGGTTGTATGGATTTTGGGCTCCGAAGAAAATTCCGAAATTACAATCATGAAACAACAGTAAAATTGCAGAATTTTAGACAGATAACAAGAGACCTCACCATCTTAATTTAACTGACAACATTTGTTCTGGGTCGACAGGTCCCTAAATACTGTACAAAAATTACTGCAGTTGCGTGCTACCCAAGTTTACACATTCATAGTGCAACGCTGTTGCTAATGCAGTACGTTCACAGATAACTAAATTACATAATTTCAAACACCTGACGTGCAGTGCATTCAAGGCTTGTTGGTTATTTTTACAGCTTTTCAAAGTTCCTTGCAGTATAAATTGGTAATTGCCACCGACGCCTCGACTCATGACCTCAAATTGCCTGGATGTCGTCAAATAACTTCAACAAATTAACAAACAACAGGTGTAATGAGCAAACAGTGTTGCATAAATGTTTTAAAACTCAAGAAAATGTAAATTTTAATCCCAAAGATGTTTAACCACAGAACTATGGCCACTTCGGTTCCACCCCTCGAGGTTCCCAACAAATCTGGGTCAAGCTACCCAAGTCAACGTGTAAACGAATCAACAGTATTTAAACTTGAGTTTATCAGGAATTCTGATGACCAGACATTATCCAAGACATGAATCTCGGGGCCCTTTTGACTTTAATATTTGGCGTCCGGCTTAATTTGATATCCGACAAATAGGTTGACAGACGTGCATGCAACAAGACGAAATTTAGTTGGAGCAAAAATGGACAATGATGGTTATAAAACGATCCTTTCGTTAGTTTATTTTTCAGAAGGTTGCATAGCTACAAAGATCACCTACCGTATGCGATCAATTAACAGTCTAATGTCGAATGGTCAATAAAACCACACATGTAATAAACCGAATTTGGAAAAGCCAAGAGCGAGCTAGGCGTCCGTCATGTCATAAAACTCAAAAATGCAAGCCTTTCGTCGAGCACACAAATCACAACAAGTACGCTCACCTGTTCAATTCCCAAGTACGAAATACCGATTTCTGTTATAGTTGAACAACATTAATCCTTTCAAATTAATATTTCCAAGAAAATTGAAGAAACCCGAGTCTACAAACCCTGCCTAAACGCAATCTTGGTTTTTTCAACGTCCATTAGCAAGGTACCGCCCATTTTTCTCAAGATAGAAGGGGCAACCAATCAACAGCGCCGCAAGGGGGACAGGGGGCGTGTCCCGCAGTCTAGCCCCGCCCACCCACCGGTTTGGGGTCTTCTCCAGAGAAGATGTCGTTTGCCGAGGAGGATCGATTTTTATGGTCAATCAATAAAGATATTTTTAATTGTACGAATCCAAAGAAAACGCGATGGATGCGGGAGTGTGCTAACAAGCTAGGGTGAGAATCGTGGTGTTATTAACCCTATAATTATTTAATTCGTGCATTTATGCTAAACTATTGATTGTGGTCAAGGTCATGAAGATCGATGCAGTCATCAGTCTGCCTGTCACCACCAAACATCTCAAGTGGTACTACATCTAGTAAAAGATACGAGCCAGTTTATGTCGATATCGTGAGAACTATGGCTACGATATCACGCGGAGTAAATTAACTTCTAGTTGTCATGAGGATCGATGGCAATTAAGTTATGAATTTTGCATGTTTTAGCATGCAAGCTATGGTCTATATGTCTATAGGTTGAAAAACGTGGATGCTGTGGGAGGTGTTAAAAATTCCAACCCCCAAATTGCCTTTAGGTAATCCATGGTGGGGGACTACCGACCCCATCGCTAAACGCGATATTTGTATGTTTTGCATTTCTTTTTTTTTTAATTGTGGTTGTTCTCGCCTTTGATGAAAAACCCCAAACACATCCAAAACAAAATTAATTTCCTATGATCCCAGAAGAATACAACAATTTATGATTGGTAATGTCTTAGTGCAACTCCGAATGTTATAAAAATGAAGCGAAACATTTAATCAACATCGCTTTTATCATGTTATAAAAAAAATTGGAAGCAGTTTTGATCCAGGATCTTTAGCTGAAAGTCTAACCCCTATTCTTAAATTCAACCTTTTTTGCCAGTTTTTATAAGCAGTTTGGGCGATGTGAGTAAATTTTGTATGCTTTCTATAGTATCAATATTACCAGTAATAAATTATGAGAAATTTTTATTCCAAAGGTGGAGAAAAAATCGTGACAGCAATGTCCACATCATCAGACATGCTAATTGTGTCAATGCCAAAATTTCATATGATGGAAAAAAATCGAGTGGTTAGGTGGTTGCAACATTTTTCAAAATGTCACAATCATTCCACGAAGCAAATTTTGTATAAAATTTCATCAATTTCACATTTTTGTGTAATTGTACGTTTGTTGTGCAAACTTCAAATGATAAACATAAATCCTGTAAAGTATGTAAAACTGGATTTTATAGTCTAACTTCTTAACATCTCTGCTACCATGTATTCTTCTGGGGGACTGCATGTATCCAAATGTTTTTATATACTAGCTACACGTACTACATTGTATTTTGAAATCTGCAATTTTGCATGTTTCAGTGCAATTGTTTTTTTCGAATCAAAAAACCAACACTTTGGTTTAGATAAAATTGTATTGACTTTCCAGTGCTTAACCGACCCATGCATCGACTAAGTAAAAAAATTGCGAGGAACCAGTTTAATAATCGAAAGTCCACGGTTGTAGTAAATGACGTACGTGATTCCAGTCAATAAAATTTTAAAACAAATACCAAGATATGGTATCCAAACATCCGTTGAAACTGTGTCAATTTCTTCCAAGATATTACATAATTAAAAAGTCAAACTCCTACTTTTCTTTTAAGATATTCACCTTTTTCACGATTTCTCCTTCTGGACTCTAGCTCAGATTCTACGGACGAAAAGTTTATCGCGTCTGCATGCGTAAAAAAAAGATTTAGTAAACTTAGGAGGAGAGAATCAACTAAAAGTACATGGAGCAACTTAAAGCAAAGTTAATTCTACCTGTTAGTTTATTTTCTATGCCTAGAAACATGATTGTCAATAATTGTGGATATGTTGATTCCAGGGCAATGCACAAGGCATGAAATGCTCGGCTGCCTTTCGTCGGTAAAATATCTAAAAACTTTTCCGCTTTCCAACTAGTTTCAAATGGCGTCGACGCTTCTCTGAGTTGGAGTTCTTCAATGTCTTTTTCACTCAAAATTTCCTCAGATTGCAAATATGGAATTAAACGATCGACGTCGACAGTTCGGACAAATGTGGAACGGTGCAGAAGTAAAAAGTCTTTGTGTTTCTTATCCATTGCTGGCGGATCCGCGAACAACAACCCGTCCGAATTATCTTATGTCAAACGTTAACAACTGAGTACATTTTAAACATACCATAGGCCTAGTTGATAAAACAGCTGTTAATGTCGCCATGCCCAGTTGTAAGAAAAAGTTTGGAAACTATGAACGTAAAGTAATCCTTTCATAGAAAGCATCTAGCTGGTAGTGTCCGATATCCTACATACGTTTCATCCGAATCGCGATGAATTATACGGCACAACCTGCGAATTAAAACAATCCCCGACTAGATCCACATCAAAAGCAATCAACTTGTAATCTCTTCCGGGTTTACGGTTGAGTTGACGGAGCAATGAGCCGCCATATTGAGAGTGCCAAACTGGCCTAAATCCGTACTTGGTGCATAGATTCAAAATAGCGAAAATGATTTCAATGACTGGGAGATATAGTTATATAAATTTTCTATCAAGAAAACTTTCTTATTATACATTGCGTAATTTTTATAAACAAGTATATGCGATAAAATTCGTAATAAATTAAAGTGGTGGGATGTCTTTCGAACTTTTCAAAGAAACGATTTGGCGATTAAATTCAAGAAGAAAAATGCATTTTATTTTTAACGTTACTATTATTGTTTTAACTTGACAAGATACAAAATGCATAATTTAACATTTACTACGAGTATTCTACACGAGTGAATTCTAGAGTTTGCAAACTTTGATTTCCAACATGGCGGCAATTAGGGTCAAGGTTCTAATTAAATTCGTGAGAACTAATGACGTAAAATTAACTAGAAGTGGAATGAAATGTTATCACGGAAGATTTCTTCCTTTAAAAACTACAATTAATATTCCAAAACAGCGATCATTACTTACTTTAAATGTTTCATATTAATAACTGCAGTTTTCGGGTTTAATGTTTTGATCAACCATAATCATATCGTTACGTAACCATGGTGACAAGC
>JAQGBX010005446.1:0-13668 GCA_034698745.1 Megaphyllum sjaelandicum
AATCAAAGTTTCAAAATTTCGCCCATAGGATTTCATAGGCTCCGCCCACAAAAATCGGTGAATAGACCCCCTTAAACCAATGAAAGTTTGAAAATCTTATGACGATTCTTTTACATAACGTTTTAGGGAGCGTATAATAAGGGGTGCGAGCGTAAAACGGTATATAATATTTAATTTTTTATTTCATTTGCTTTCAATTAGAATCAGTATTTATAACGAGTTGAGTAATGTTTTTTTATATCATTAATCCATTTATTATAGGATTCTCTAGAAAAAAGACTAGCATGCCTTAACAAAAAGTTAACGGTACGTTAATTATTAATCTAGGTGATAAAATGAAATGTAAAAAAAATGGCAGATTTATTTAACGGAGAATTCACGTTTTTGCGCACCTTACATTTACGAAAACAATTAGTTTTTATGAACTTTATACTGCATTGGTCCCGAAAAGTAAATTACTTTTCGCTCCGTATTACGAACTAAAATTAAAAATTCCATGTTTTTTAACCACTGAATTTCCTTATGTAGTGCATATTGTTTTGACTATTTTCTTTGCTGCATCCCCAAATTGGTCGGATATGACCAGGCTTTCCAGTTGATAAGAGGGAAAGCAAAAAATTGCCTATCCAACGGAAGTGAATATAACTCGCATATTCTGGCAGATTCTGAAACATCCATTCCCATTTAGGAACTTTTATTTTATGAACTTGTTCGGGGACACTACATGTACATGTAAATGTAGGTTCGTAAAAGCGCGAGTCGACCTTATAGGAAAACTTAATGTTTTACAGAAAATAAAATGTAAAATAAAAATAGAAAAATGCTGGAAAACCAATAAAAATTTTGAAAATATAGCCAAATTGTATAACGATTATTTTTTCAAAATTGCATAACTAGGAAACGTTTAAAATACTGTAATGTTGACCGAGTTTGGAGTATTGTACAAAACTGCAAATTTAAAAAAAAAACTTATATACAATTGTATAGGGCAACGATAGGAAAAGTCTAGAGATTTTTTTTAAAAAACCTTTTCAAATTAAAGTGTTTTCCTAAGCCTATTTTTCAAATATACATCAAATATGGAATATACTGTATGAAAATATAGAAATAACGTCCATTTTGAAATAATGTCTTACTGGAATTATAAGGTAAAATTTTTCATAAATGCCGATAAATTTGAAAAACTTATGCATCTTATCTTAATGTAGATTTAATATATACAGTTCGCATGATCAAAGAATTACAATATGAATTTTAGCATTTCGGTATTTTTATAGACGCCTGTTGGTGACAAGGTTTTAGAGAAAATCGACGAGTATTGCAAAGGATTAGATGTAAGACATATATTTCATCGAATCTTAATTACTTTTACATTTATATGATGTTAATCTCGATTTTCTTTATTCTTCTAAAGGCTAATGTTAAAAGTGAATGCGCTAAAACTGCTGATGAAGTGACAAAAATTTGCGAGACCTATAATATTCCAGTAACGTAAGTAAAATTGTATTCAAATAAAAACAATAATTTAATTACAGTCTAGTTTCAGTAACAAGAATTTTGGAAATATTAAGTTAAATTACATTTACTCGTTTTAAAATTGGGATTTTACAACTATCGCATGCATTGAAACTTCTTGTTTTTTTGTTTTTTTCATTCTTTCATAGATCATAGATGCTGCTCCTGATCTGATATGGAGAAAAACGCTAAATATTTTATTTCAGGAATTATTTAGTGACGAAATATGCGTATATCAGACAGTAAATGAAATAATAAAGCACTGAATCAAATTATTCTATTCGTGTATTTTGTTTATTTTTACGTTATATCGCGAATCAAGGACCATGAAAGCCATGGCGCGGTGGCAGCTCTTGAATGGAAAATTGAAAGTTAACCCAAAATTCTTTGGGAGAATTTCGATCGTTGTTTTCCAAAAATTGAAATATACTTTCCAATGGCGGAACAATTCTCAAAATGTGTTTCGGTTAAAGTGGAAATATAATGAACAATGGCATCAAGCATATATCGTGAAATTCTCAGTTTATGGTTGACCTTTATCAGCATTCTGCGGTAAAATTAAGGGTGGGTGTCCATTACTTATTTCGGTGAGTTTTTGCTTACCGATAACCTCAAGGGGCAATCGTCTGTTTAAGCGGGTGAATTAGCTGCTGACCCCCTGATCGAGGTTTTCGGTTAGCAAAAACTCGCCTAAATAACTATAGTGGACACCTACCCTAAAACTAAAAAGCAAAGTGTCTTCAACTAATTTAAATGAAGAACATTGCATGTTTTATCCTGATACTATTTCGTGTCATTGAAATTGTTCGTTTTATTGATCTTTTGCGCGAGCAATTAGTTATCCATATATATCAAAGAATCAGCGGCATTTTATCACATCTCACGAAGGACTTCTTCATTGGATTAAAATGGTCCGATTTAATAATCACGGGAATCTTTAATTGTACACAGTATATACGGGTTAATTCTTCCGACAACAAATGCGAAACAGCACGATGTGAAATCCAGGTAGGCTATAGGGAAAACCATAATTTTTCATGACGATTAGAGGCTCAGCGAGGAGGACCTCCCTTACCCCTAGTGCTGACCTCCAGAGACTGGCCATTGACAAACGGAGAATAAGAAATGGACGAGAGCTGCTCTTAATTAAAAATGAAAAATTAAACGAATCCAATGGAAGCAGCTTCGATCCTATAGTAAGATGATTCGATCCTAGAACTACGGTAAGAAGAATGTTGGATGAAGACTTTTTTGGTAGCAAACCAAGGAAGCCATCATTTGAGAAATTCTATACGTACTGTAGAGGTCAAAACATCGTCTTCCAACTGAAAACTTTTAATATAGACTCACAAGAATGAACAGTAAGTTCTATCTTAGTTTTTTCTTATCGAAATGAAATGCGGGTGAATTGGAAGGGGAATTAGCCAGACACGTTCGCGTTGCTAATTATACTCTCAATAACTGAAAGAGGTTTTAGGGAAATTCATCCGAAAATTATTTAATTTTGAACCGGACTGTACAGACAAATACTGTACTTACCATTTCAAATTGCACGATCCGTTTGGCTTAATTTTGTTAATTCTTAGGGTAAGAACACACTGAATGCTTACTTTCGTCGAACTTCTTTCTTGCTTGTTTTCAACTTCTTGTTTCCAGCTCTGTGGCGCACGATGAAGATGGTCAGAGATGGTCAGTGAAGATGGCGTGATGGTCAGTGTGCTCGGTGGCGCCACTGCACGCGTTAAGGTGAAAACACACTGAATTGTTTATTGCAGGCGCTTACCGCTCTGCGTACAACTACCAGGTGAGACACAAGTTTGTTTTTTTGGATTATATGTTCATACCATACAGTATGTACCACTAATATTACAATTCGATTCCATCTCATCACGTTCAGTCCATAAATTAAATGGTATTTATGTTTGTTGTTTGATCCGTAAACAGACTTATGCCTCACCTCGTAGTTGTACGCAGAGTGGCGATTAAACGCCTGCAATAAGCATTCAGTGTGTTTTCACCCTTATGCTAGGTGAATCATTTCACATGCACGTTAGCATCTCATGATGAGTACAGAACAGGACAGGACACGTTTTTTACGGTACAAATAGGCTCCCTGAAAATGTTTTGTGATGTCTCAAGAATTAACGTCTCGTGATGTCTCGTGATTAACGCACGAAGCTTAGGGCCAAAGTCCAGGGATTTAACCGATGTTTCAACAATTAGTATTTTTTTCAATTAACCGGGTTACATGGTGGGGTATGTAATACGCGATCCCCGTAACTGTTCCCACCCAAAGAATAATGAAGACTATAACAGAAAAGTCTGAAAAGATGGTCGACTAGATATCCGCAATATGTCTTTGTGACATCGGTCAATTTTCTGTCGTAATGCTCCGAGGGGAAAAAGCGCTTGTAACGTAGGCTACTTCCAAAAAGTCAGTCGATATCTTTAAGTACATATAAAATCAGTTTGAAATTTAAAAAAATAAAATGGTAAATTATAAACTCAAAATGATGAAGTCGTAAATTCTTCCAAATTGAGTTCTAGGAGAAATCATGACTTGCGTATCATAACTGTCACGTTACAAGATGAAGATGAGTCAATTTTATCGAATAATAACTTTGAATTCTAAGTCTCTTTGTCTTCAAGTACTTAAAAAGTCAAATTAAAGCTAAAAAAATAAAAGGAAAAATTCTTCGTAAATTCTTCAGAATTGAGTTCTAGGAGAAATCACGACTTACAAGATGAAGACAAGTCAAGTTTATCGAAAACTCGTTTTAAGTTCCCGTTTTGGAGTATGGGCGAATAATGTTGATTTCTTCATTTAAACTCAAGTTTGAATTCGGATATTACGTATTTTTGGGTAAAACTATTTTTCCTATTTTTCCAACACAAATTTTCGAAATTTTCAAATAGTTTTTGAGTATTGATGTGTATAATTTTTCCAATTTGCCAACTGCCAAGGAGAAATTTGCAGCAATAAACCTTTTTTGAGTACGAATTTTCAGAATTTTCAGCTTTTTTTTCAAATACACATTTTCAAAACGTTAAACTTCCGAATATGAATTTGTAAACTTTTCAAAGTTTTCTTATTCTGATTTTATAATTTTCGAATTTAGCTTATGTCTTTTTTACATTTTTTTAAATATTGCTATGTGTTGATTTTAAAAAATCGTGGGTAACTATGGCTTATTTTAATTTTGACATTGTCGTTAGTCAGGAAAATTTGTTTAAAAACCTGGAAATGTCACGGAATTCGAATAGAAAATTTCTGGGGGACCCTGAATACGAACTACTGTTTAAACGAACAGATTTTGACATTCCTCGAGATCCGTTTTAAGGAGGTTCTTATTAACGAATATGTTTTTAAGATGTAGAAAAAAGCTGGGTTATATAGATATTAATTTATAGACAAATCAATTAATTATGAATGGGTTAATAAATCAGGGAACTTAACAACGCCAAAATTGTTTGTTTGTGAGGCACAAAGTGCGCTCGACCGTTTCTAAATTTCGGAAATCCTTCTAAAATCATTCTTCAAATTAAGTATCCTTTTTTAATTTTTTTTAACTTATTTGTTTGTTTTTGTATGTTAAGGAAATCCCTTGTTTAACATAATAGTGTATAGCTAGAAAGTTTTTTAAGGTGAATTCCTTACCAATATAATTCTACATTTATTATCAAAAAGCAGGGAATGTAAAATGTCGTCTATCAGGGAAATAATGAGTTTTCAAACAATTGCGTTTTTTCCCGATAATACCAAAATTAAGTCGTTTCGTATAACATTTTCGCGAAATATAAAAAACATGTTCTTATAATCTACGAAATATTCATACAGTAGGGCCTATGTTCTGAATTGTTGCCCCCGGAAAAGCCATTTCAAGGCAACTTGGCATAACGTGAATGCTCGTAGTGATTGCCCATCATGGGGCAGTGGCAACGAATTACAGGGTTTCTCCTGACCTGGAAAGTCAGGGAACTTAAAAATGTTTGGAAATGTTTGCGAAAATCCAGGTAAATATAAAGTATTGATATTATCACAATCCAAAATTGGTATTTTCACGCGTTTAGCTCAAGGCCCATTCGCAAAGGATAATTTTGCAAAATTTTCAACATTTTTCCAGCTCAAATTTGCGCAATTTTTAACCGTTTCCGAGTTCAGATCTGTAACATTTTAAACTGATTCCGAATTTCAAATTTTAAAATTTTCCACGCTAATTTTGGAAACGTATTCAAATTGTTCTTCGTAAATTTTAAACATTTTTCAATCTTGACGTTTGTAAATTTTTCCAAATATCGCATATTGTTCCGTGTCGATTACGCCAAATCGTGGATTACGCTGTCATATATCAGTGGACATTGTCATTAGTCAGGAAAATTTTCTTAAAAACCTTGAAGAGTCACGGAAGTTGACAATGAAATTTTTCGAGGAGCCCTGTACTGCGTAACAATGTCCG
Source organism: Megaphyllum sjaelandicum (assembly GCA_034698745.1). Taxonomy (NCBI): domain Eukaryota; kingdom Metazoa; phylum Arthropoda; class Diplopoda; order Julida; family Julidae; genus Megaphyllum; species Megaphyllum sjaelandicum. The sequence goes on from JAQGBX010005446.1 coordinate 5,973, forward strand.
AAGAATTGCCTTCAGATTAATTTCAACGAGGTTGGACTTTCTCAACAATTTGCGAACCAGAATAAAACTTTCAATGAACCCATACTTCTGCTTGAAACTTGTGACATTCTCACTCCCAAAGCTCTTTCTAGTCAGCCATAAGAGCCTTTTCGAACTCCTCCATAGTGCGGGTGGTGTCCATGATGTCCAGGCAACAGGCACCGTATTACCAGCAGCCAGCATCGCAGAAGCAGTGGTGTTCAGTTGGTGCGGCTTTTTTGACATGACCGGATCCCCCTCCAGGCAGGCCCTCCCTGGCCTACTGCTGCTGTTGTACGGACGATGACAGTAAGCGTGAAAGCCGTAGCAAGGCAGGGGTCCGAGGGTGGTGTTGGTGGGCTTCAGTGTTCAGAAGGACGAGGGTGCCGTCAAAAGCTCTGCAAAAAGGGCCAGCATGACCCTCATTTCGGATATTTGGCTGCTGATGGGCTTCTGGTTTGAAAGCATCCAATCCTCAGTCTTTTCAGTGAGGAATGTCAGAGGCTCGACTGAGAACAAAAAAATTGTTATTTTACCTGAGACGGCTACAAGTTTAAGCATCTGGAGTGGGAGGTGTGAGAGTGTTACCCCGAAATGTCATTTTTAGGGTACATTTTTTAATCAACCAATCAATGGAAATGTCAAGGCCTCCAGCAATAGATTTGCCAAATGAATGTCCTTGAGACACCGACATCCTTATGACATTTTTGATATGTTATAAACATACTCTCGCACGTAACAGCGACATGTGATTACCGTTGTAACATTCTTATATTACGCAATATGTCGGCGATACTCCTTCTCCAGGACTGGAGCCATAGATCCTTTTTTTTTTTCATAATGCCAAAGGACATACGATTTTTCAACAGGAAGCGATGCTTGAATTTAGTACAGGGTTCCCCCAGACCTGGAAAACTTAGGAAACTTGAAAATGTCTGGAAAAGTTAAGGAACGAATGACATCATCGAGTGGACGGAAATTAAGATTAATAACGAAGACAAGTAGCGAATTTTTAAGCAGGTTTTCCGCATCATGTGCTCTTATTCAAACTCATCTAGAAAATACAATTGTGAGACTATAACATAAGTTAAAATATGTCATATGTGAACATAAGTTCTTAAAACAAGTTTTTGGCTTTTCTACACATTTTCGTGTTTTCTGTCTATTCCAGACATATGCCCACACATGCGTACCGTCGGTACTTGAGTTGCCCTAATACTATTCTATCTGTAATGATTTCATACGTTGAATTCAAACTGAATTACACATGTTGGTGAAGTATTTTATGCGATATCAAATAAAAATATCTAGTCATTCTCAAAGTACTTACATGTAATTTATTTTTAAATTGATTCGTAATTTACTTTCGCTTTTTCTACATAATCAACTGCAATATGTATTTTTTTTAATACTTTCTGTATATCTAGCTTTTAAAATGGTAAAAGTTTAAAACTCATCTATAGAGAAGTTGAGACTGTGGGGGTCATAAAATGGAGACACAAGTTATTGAAGGATGAACAACTCCAGAACGTTTTTGCCTCTTGTCGGATGTTTATTTAACTGTTTCAGATAGTGAGATGCTATATTGCAAGTATATTACAAAAAAATTCTTTCGACTTGGCTGTGAATGGTGAGTTAGTGGTGAATGTGGTTGTAGTGTTCCCAGTCGGTTTACTGTAGTATGAAGTAAGAAGATTTTTTAAAAGTCGACTACATTCATGCTAAAAAACATGGCGGCCTACACCTGGCCAGCGATCAAGGTTTTCGACAAATGTAACTTTTCTTAAGTATCTTAACCAAACAGATGCACTACTTTACAGGTTACCTCATCCGATCCTTTATTTAAATAAACCAAAGAAATGTTAAAGATAGAACATGGTAAACAAAATTGGGTTACGAAACAATTTTCAATAAATTGTAGCTGTGGTTGCATAATTTTCAAAAAACTACATAAATACATAACATAGGGGCGGACTACACACGAGGGCGGACTTTCTATGATTGTTAATTTTTTTGGAAAAAAAAGTGTGGACTATACACGAGGGCGTATGTACTCGAGAGATTAGGGTAGGAACTATCTTAGCATTCGTCTGAAGGAATTGTGGGAAACCATAAAAAACCACAAACTAGTTTAGCCAACCCAGGAATCGAACCTGGGTCTACTGAATGCAAGGCGACTATGGCTACCTCTAAGCCACCTTGCTTAGTTGTCTAATTTGTCCAATAACTTTTAAAATAAATAGTAAACCGTAAAATTTATCAAAATGCAACATTAATATTAACTTGCTTTTTAAATTACGAGCAAATACTGGGGCCCCACAGTACCCCTATGGGGTATCCGTGGGGTCTCTTTGGAATTTTCAATGGGACTCAATTTTTTTTTCTCCAAATTATAAATCTGCGCTTAAAACAAAATAAGTTTTGTCTGAAAGATTTTTGGCATCAACTTAGACGTTGCTGTAATCGGTGTCCGAAATCGTGTAATATGCCATTCATTTTTTCAACAGCTAGCAGTGCAATGCCTGTTGAAAAAAGTAAATGGCGTATTACACGGTTTCGGACATCGATTGCAGCAACATCTAAGATGATGCCAAAAAATTTTTTATTAAGATAAATAATAGCAACAAGCCTTTTAAATTATGCAAGAATGAAGGGGTCCGCCTATGCGGGATCCGGTGGTCCATTTGTAATTTTAAATATAGGAAGCCTCATTTTTTTGCATATGATGAATCTGCGAAGTTAATCACGTAAAGTAGAATTAAAAGGCACCTTAATTTACTGAACGTACTTCGTAATTTTTTTCCGATTGATATTTATGTATATAGATGAAGTAGTTTTTTGTCGTTATAAAGTTGGCTGAATTCATGCACTAGCATGCAGATAGCTTTTCATCGAATTTATGACAGGGATGACACCCTTAAGAGCCTATACACTCTTTAAAATATGGGATTCTTCCAAGGTGCTTTAAGCACTATTGCACCATTTTCTTTAGTAAGCACCTATATAAGCACCTAAAATAAAAATGGCTGCTGCTACGTCACTTTCGGCCTTCAAAAAAGATGCATACATGTCCAAAGGTGCTTCAACCCCTCTTTAAATTAATGAATGTCACCAATGTCTGACACCCTGGCAATCATGGAGAAGGCAAATTTAGCTGCGCGTAGGGTAATACATGTGGCACTGACGCAGTTCTTTCAGATTTAAAGGTAAATTAAGACAAAGGTGCCACCGGTTTTAAGAGTGTAGCGAGTGCAGTCGCAATGACTTCCTTAACGAGAGGAGCCGTTGGGACTCCGCCTCTGGCAACGACTTTACCTATCTCAGCGAGTGCATTTGCAACGACTTCCTTAACGATAGGAGCCGTTGGGACTCCAACTCTGGCAACGACTCCACTTATGCCAACACCTGTGCCAACACCTAAAATGAATTTCCTGCGCTCCTGCGATTTGTGTTCTCTCCTTTCTTTTTCGACTTCGGCCTGTAACATGTGGAATCGTCGTTTGGTTTCGTTGACTTCTCTAAAGGATTCGTAAGTGCTTTCGATAGCCGCTTTCAAATTCTCCAGGCTTTCGCTTTCGATGTTGGAATATTTTATTCTTCGATTGTTTTCGAATGATCTGATAGCGTTGCCCTTTTCCTCTTGATGTAGCGTCTTCAGTTTTTCATCGCTCAATACATTTTCAGTTTCGATAATTCTTTTCATATTCGTCTCGTAATCTTTCAAAGCTTTACAACGTGCCGCGCAAGCTTGTTTTTCTGCTAACATAAAAGCGATTGGTTTGATATCTTCGCAAGACATGTTCTCTAATAAAGCATCCCACCCTTCCACAACACTTGCCAAAAAAGTACCCGTAACTTTCTGACCGCCAATGGTTTTAACGACAATGTTCTCGTTTGAACATATTTTTGGGATCGCTTTTTCTAGAGCAGTCGAAAAATCTTCGTCGAGGTTATCAGTTTTGTCCTTACAAGCAAGTTCTTTTCCGGGATAAGGCAATAAGCAGCAAGCAACGGATTGAAAACTTGACATCACCTCAATACGAACGTGCTTAACATCTTCAACCATGTCACTTCGTGCGTCCAATTTCTCAGTGAAAATTTTTTTCTCTTCTGGTGTGTCTAAAAAGAAATTTATTTTGGAAATTACTAAAACGCTCTATTACGTTTCTCAATAAAAGTTTATAAAACCACGTTGAATAAGTGACTCGTTCGATAAATACACTGAATTAGCACCGTTGTCAAAACAAATTCTTGTTAACAAGATAAAGTTATAGCTTTATCAGGCTATGATTTAATTTAAGTACATCTATACAATTTGCTATACTTTAAATGTTTAATGACTCGGTCCTTCTGTCGGAACCAGCTAGATGTTAGGTTTTCGGCTTGGAATAATAGCAAACTTGTGTACGATAGGAACTAGAAACGCAGTTCCACCGCGGCATCCTGTATTTTAACATAATAACAAAAAGAGTGCTTAATAATTATCCTGGCAGTGCCAGTGAGTTTCAAAAACTTACTCTCATCATGGTAGCCATATTCGTATTCATCACCGTTTTGCCAGTCCCTTATCATGATCACCAATTTGTCTAATTTGTCATATTCGTCTTCTTCGTTCTCCAAAGGAATCCTGGCAGATCGAAGAAACATGTGCAGGAATTGTAATTTTTCTTCAGATAAGTTTTTCATTACGTTGTAGACGAACACCGAGGACAACAAACCACTCAAGGCAAATAGCATGTTGTTGATGGCCATGTCGGTTTCGCTATCAAAACTTCCTTGCGTATCCATGAGTAGAACGGCAATCTTCTCGTTACCAGTTTCTAGGAAAAATGGTTCTGGCCAAATGAGAATTCCTGTCGTTTGACGCTGAGTTGCTTTTTTCCAGTGGAATTCATTCTTCAGCTTTTTATGTACGAAGTGCTCGCAGTTCTGGTTGGTAAGATAGCGCATAAAGTGCCCGAGAATGTAGGACTTACCAGTTCGTAACGCGCCGTTGATGGACACGATCGCTATTGGATTCTCACCAACTTTATGCAAGATTGGCAGCAAATCCTCCAGCAAAATGTGAATTTTTCCAGATTCTTCCTTTATGATTTGAACTGCTGCTACCTCGTCAACCTCGTTGCTGGACGCCATGACTTAATTGCGCAAATGGATGGAAGATAACGTGATTGCACAGATGCGCTGTAAAAACAGATCCTTAATTCAGACATATTTTACGTCTTAAATTACTTAAATTACATCAAAATTACTAATATTGGAAAACATACTTATTTTAAGACAAATAAAATGTTAAATTTCAATTTAAAACACAATGTGCGTTAATTAATTAGGCAATTAGTGCTACTTAAATGAGCACCAATTTGCACCAGTTTGCAATTGTAACTATAATCAGCTTCTTTAATTTCTCGGTGAAATAAGGTATTCTTTGATTAATTCTAATGGCTTTGACTAAGGGAATTGTAAACGCTCAGAATGCAGAACAGAGGAAACTCCATGTCTCTGTGAAACAAATGTGAAAATGTTCGAATTTGAAAGTAATAAGGAAGTGCATTCGAAGCCTATTATGGATACCTGCATGCATATACCTGTACTCACTGTATGTAAAAGTTATGTTAACATTTACAGTGAACTTGTTTTTAAATTAGAATTAAAAGTTTTTATGAATTCTTATGTTGATCGGAAAATAAACCTGTAGACTAGTATCAATTTCAGTTTAGATTTAGGAATTTAGTTTGCACCCACACTTTATCATTGGTCTTATTTTTGTATTAAAAGTCGCTTTGCTAGGAAATTTATTACGATTTATTAACGAAATCGAGTAAAACTTCGTGAATATATTAAAAATAAATTCAAAAGACGTTAACGTTTGAATCTTGAATGCGTCATTTCTCCAAATTAATAAAACAATTAAGATTATTGCTGCCATAAACTCACTATACTTTTATCTAGAAAAGAATCTATCAAACTAAGATGAGTGAAGTTTGCTACATGTACTGTATGCTTAGTTTAGTTTTAAATGGATTTCACTTACCAACGATTGTTGATTTGCTGGCCCGATTATGTTACTATTACAGGTTCATCGCACAAATCTTTCAAAAATGTGTTACGAAAGAAGTTTTTTATATAAACTAACGAAATCTGCACAACTTATTTAGAGCTTTTAATATTTTATAAATGTACTCGAATTTACACGTAAATGATGGGGAGTTTCAAAACGTTTTTATTTATAAACAGGTAATTTTATCGTGATCAGTTTATCTCTTTTTATCCGAAGCAAAGTGGCTTAAAGATTAGTCTTCTATAGTCTTGCATTCGGTAAACCCAGGTTTATTCCCGTGTCGGCTATCCTCGATTGTGGTTTTTCATGGTTTCCCACGATTCCTCCAAGCGAACGCCGGAGGCATAATGAATTTTTTATTTATAATCTTTTCTTCTGATTTATCAGTATAGTGCCCGGCGCTTTGTTTTATAAAAAAAAGCTATATAGTTTTACGCAACATTTAAAAGCATTTTTTGTGTAGTGATATTTTTAAAAAAAATTGTAAAAGTTTTGTAATTTTTATAATTTTCTAAATAATGGACTATTTGGGCGAAAATTTCATGAAATTTGTTTTCGAACATTTTCCTAAATATAACAATAAAAGTTAATTTCCAAATCAATTATAATGTTATCAAAGAATAAGTTAACAAATTTATTGCTTATCAGAAGCACTTTGGCGTAGCTTGAAAGCGATTGTATTTTTTGAACGTCCCTCGGGCTGTTATTGAAAGCGCTTTCATTATTAAAAAAAACCCGCACATATACAGGGGTGCACAATAAATAAATTGAAGTTCATTTTTATCAAACAATTCGCATGATTTGTATATGCTATGTTTACCAAAGTATTCTTGATTGAAACGTAAGCAACAAAGGAATAATAACTCCATACAATGTTAATTATAATTAGATTTGTAATATTCTCAGCTCAATGATTTCTAACAACGGGCGAGAAATGCTGTTCATATTTTATTCTCAAACGCAAACGTACATGTAGCTTAGAAACTACTGGAGATAAACTAGTTTGGTAACGTAAGTCAGACTTTTTACCTGATATCTCGTCTACCTTCTATAATTTGCTCTGAAAAGTTATATAATGACATAATAACATGTATGTACAGTATACATACATGTACAATATACAGTACATGTATACATGTAGTTTGGTTGTTTTTTAGAATTATATTTTTGATATTATTTTTATTTAAAATACAGTAGAATCCGCTTAAAGCAATCTTCAAGGGATTGACAGAATGTGATCGTTATATCCGAAAATCGTTATACCCGAATTTTAAAAAATGTGACCCAATCAGTATGTACATTCTATAATCACATACAGTATACATGTATATGCATGGCATTTTAATAATGTAATGTACATTATTAACGTTGAAATGTAAATGTACATAAAAATGTTAACAGACAGTATAATTTGGTGAAAAATGGTCCGTAATTACCGTAAAGAACACGTGATCAGAGACTCCAGAGCGTGGGAAACTTCTTCACATCCCCCTTCATCGTTATAGTCGATCCCATTTAGCATTGAACATACAGTAAAAATCCGATTTTACGATCCTCCATCCTATGAAACCTCTGTTTTATGAAAGAGGCTCCTGCCGACCACACCGTGTGTTTTTT
>JAQGBX010005447.1:0-13667 GCA_034698745.1 Megaphyllum sjaelandicum
GGTCAAACCGAGGAAGAATGCTTGATATCAACACCCTTGCCTGCGGTCGAACACGTTGGACTTCCCTGGCTAGACCAGGGACAAATATATACTGTAAAACCTGGAAGAGTGACTACCTGTTTATGTCGACCACATTTTAGTGTTTTTTTTTTTTTAGTGTACAATTCCTCCATAAAAATTGCCCCGTATAGTGACCACCTGTCTATTGTGTACAGTGACCAGTGTGCATTGTTGTTATTTTGGCAATTTTGACATTGCCAATGTACCTTAAAAAGTGATAGTTAACGGACGAGTCACCTGTCATCTTTAGCCCTATTGGCTCTATTTTCAAAGTAATTCTTATGAAATTCGCACGTCAGCTTATTTTTTCCGTTCCCAAACCCTGCAGGCCCTCCTCCTAAAAATGACTATCCGCACCGAGAAAACTTACACGAAACCAGAATCTAAGTCATCGTAGCTAGAAAATCCCAATTAGGAAACAAAGTTTTACAAAAGTTTAAAGAAACTCTCGACGAATCGTATTATCAACGACTTTATAATACGAGGTTTTTCGACAATTAGTCCGATAATAAAACAGACATCATTAATATTAACATCTCATTTCGCTATCAGAATTCCCCAAAAATTCAATTTTCAACTTCCCTGACTTTTCTATTTTTCAAAAAAAAAATTCACCGACATGTCATGAAAGTTTTTAAAATTAATAAAGAAAAAAAAATTAAAAACAATTTGTAAACCAAGACGCAGAAATTTCCTTCGTGGACAAGTATTACAAGTTTCGGAGTTACGTTTGCTGCGTGTGCAGAAACGTGGCCATCAGCCATCGCATCGCCAATCGCCGAGATGTTTTATGCACTTTTTGCTGCCTAAGATATTACAGAAAGCCTGTACTAATTGTGATACTACGGTGCAAGTGTAAGTATTTTTGTTTTAATAAGTTGTCAACCTGTAATAAAAAATATTTTTATACTTTGATGCACTTTTATCTTTAAAAGTGCTGCTCGAGCTGAAAGTGAAATGCAAATTCACCGCAAAGGGATGTCAACAAATAGTTTTACTAGGAAACTATCTGCATGGTAATTAAGGCAGAATTTAGTATAAAAGTTATGAAACAATTGTGTTTAAATTTTTAAAAGAAGTTGCATTTTTATTTTTGCTATACCGACACTTCGATTTTGCTTACTGATACTGAGGTTACCATTGTTTCAGTTAAATTTCAGAATTGGCTTTTGATTTTATTATATACCTAATAAAATGTGCGCAACAACAACAACTTAACTGAATGAGTGTCCAAAGAAAACAGTACAAACTGAACAAGAAAAATTCGAGTGAATGACAAACAACAGCTTAAGAAATCATAAAGTACAATTTTAAAAATAAAACTTTGTGTCCTACCTTTGACTTTTGATTGTGTTTGTCCATTCAGAATTCAAATTATTGTTGTCCACTGCTGCACGAGAAGAAGTCATGGTCACTAGTGGTCGTCTTTTCTTCAAGAATTATTTTCAAATTGCAATTCGCGTTGAATCCTGCTGTAGTGAAATTCGAAGATGTGTCACGTGATAGGAGCCATGCATAAATTACGTCACGCTTGGAGGGGGGAGGGGGTTGAACAGAGCGTGACAGTTTGTGACAAGGAGGGGGAGGGGGGGTTTGGGCATGCGTGACGTCACGCATTTTCATGACGTCATTTTCGCAAGACTTCGCCGCGTTTCCCGTGCGTTCGTTCGGTCCCTTATGCGGCACCTGCCAGAACGTTGTAAGTGCGTTCGTTTGATCCCCTGTTTACCCGGATCTACCGCATCATCCGGGCAGCAAAGGGACGGGTATATAAAGAACGTTGCCTGTGCACTCGTTCTCCTTCTCACCTGAGATATCCCCACATCTGGACGTGTCCTACTCTACGCAGTTTTCATCGTTTGCAGTTCTAGATTTTTACATGCAAATTGCGAAGTGTTGAAACTTTAAGGGGGAAGTAAACCTTAATTATGCAAAGTTTACCTTTCAAAATTCATTCAGCGCCAGACATTTTAAATAACATACTATTTATTTTGGTTAATTGCCATGACTGCATTGAATAACAGTACATATCGGTACATAGGCCTATTTATTTTACCAAATCCATGGCGTTGAAGGGGACATGTGTTTAAGGCTAAACTTGGTGCCCGCGACCAGACAAATTTTTTTTATTTTTTTTTCACGGAGAAATTTTTTTTTCTGCCGTTCGTGATGACGCAAAACGCGTCCTTTGACGCAGAGTGCCCTTGGTTGGTCACCTTTAAATATATATATAAATATTTTTTTCCGAAAAAAAAATTGTATGGTCCTTTAACGGGCTCCGTAGTATTGTCCTATAACGGGCTCCGTAGCATCATGTTAAAAATTGGATACCAATTTAAAAAATAATAATGGGGGGGGGGGGGGGGTGCGGTCTGCGTGACATAATTATGAGGGGGGGGTTTGCTTAACCCTTTAACCGATACGTTTTTTCACCCTTGGCGCACCCCCAGCGATGAGATTTTTTTATGATTACGCGCATTGCAAGTGACTGCGCAGGAAAAAAATCATAACTTACGTTTTTGTTGATATATTTTAATAATTTATTTTTGTGTGATAAGCCTCAAAACAGGGGATTACACACAGCCCAACTTCACAATCTGGGAACCAGCTCCTGGTCTCTTTTCAAACTTTTTTCCCATCAACTTGCTTTGAACAGCACACAATGCATCTTCTTGTTGGCTCTTTATTGCATTTGGTTGCTGGAATATATTGTGGAAAATGTCTGGCAGTTAGCCAGATTGGATCCACCTGTAGGCTTTTTCTTCCAATTTTGGGTGTCATTTCTGCTCCGTTGAAATACTTCTCAATAAGATGTTCCACAAGTTTCAGGCGAAAATCAAGAATTGTCGAAAATGGGCCATTCATTTTTTTCTGTATGGTAAAGGAGTTGAACACACACTGATCAATGATGTGCCGAAATATTTTCTTGTAGTACACCTTCATCCTTTTTCTAACAGTGTTGTAATACACCATATTTTGATCAGCACGATCAACTCCACCCATTGCCATATTGTAGTCCATGACGATTTTCGGTTTTGTCAGATTTTTCCGATCATGCCCAACAGATTCCACCATTTCAAGGTTGTGGATTGTGCTGATGAGGTGTACGTCCTTTTTGTCATGCCATTTCATTACAACAATCTTGCCTTTTTGAAAACCAACAATTTCTCCACGTTTTACTTTGGTTTTCAATTCCTGTGGAAGACCTTTTCGGTTGACTCGAATTGTTCCGTAACAATCGGTTTTGTAACTGATTAGCTTCTCACACAATTCGGGTGACATGTAAAAGTTGTCAGCTGTTATGCAGTATCCAAGATTTAGAAGTGGCTTTACAAGTGTCAGCACAATCTGGGATGTCATGGTTGTTTCCTGGAAGTCTTCAGAAAGTGTTGTTCCTTTCCCAGTGTACAAGAAATATTTCCAAATGTATCCTGAACTTGCCTCACATGCCATGTAAAACTTTAGTCCAAATCGAGCCCTTTTCAAAGGAAGATATTGTTTCCAGGCCAGCCTTCCCTTGTGAAGCATTAGACTTTCATCCACACTGATATCTCTTTCCGGTGTGTACACACTTTCAAATCTGTCCAAAATCGTAGTGTAGATTGGCCAAATTTTTCTTAGCTTCCAGCAAGGGTGTGTGTTTTCGTCTGGTGTTGTTTCGTTGTCAGCAAAGTGGAGAAATTTGCTTAGCAAAGCAAATCTGTTTTCAGACATAAAATTGGCAAAAAATGGAGTGGATAATGATGATTTCTTACTCCAGTACCATTCAACCACAGGTTTTATGACAATCCCTTGCAGCAAAAGTAGAGCAATGTACACCCAGAGTTCTGAATTGGTTACAGGCTTCCATTTATGAACTCTGAAGCACTGGAAACTTCAGAATCGCTGCAAAACTCAGAATCATACCCAAGAAGATATTTCTCATCATCTAAGCTTTCCGAGGAACTTTCAGATGTCAAACTATTCCTATTATTCAGCCTTTTACGAGAACCAGAAGGTGATGAACGAGCTGACGCCATTTCAACAAAAAAACGTAAGAATGAATGAGGCCACGCCTCTCGTTTCTATTTGCCGCTAAAAAATCCCAGCCGTGGGAACAATATCGCCATCTAGCGCATAAAACGCGCGACTTTTCACTCTATTCGGTAATATAAGCCAATTGGCTGTCCGCCAATTAGTTTAAAAATGCGGGAGCTTTGAACTTACATGGCGAGTTTAGCTCGTCATTATCGATCTGGGCATAGGAGGCTTATGACGAGCTGAACTCGTCCGTATCGGTTAAAGGGTTAATGCTGCCTACTGGCTGGGTTAACCGTACTCTTCATTTTTAATTTAACCCATGCATGTGCAACAACAGAGTGTTTGTTGACTATTTCGGGCCCGTCGGCCTCCGTCATAACGAGTCATCGCCTGACTTTTGAGACCCCGTGTGTACCATTCCTGTGCCACCTGTTCGCTGTTTCAGCCAAGTTTATTTTTCCTGATGTGGCTTACCTTCATTTTTCGGCGTTTTTCTTTGCTTTAGGCGGCCATCTCGCCGCCAATACAACTAAACAACTGCTGATTATGAAGTGTGATTTATGACGTGGCACGCGCCTTGTTTTTGATGGTACTGTTGGACGAATCTCCAGGATAACAGCGTGGCAAGTTCAGTACAGCGGCTACCCCGGCTAATTTGTTTTATGACAAACCATTTTTTCCCACTTGTCCTTTTTCAAAGAGGTAATCTCACCTCCCATCTAGGTTTTTACTTGTCCTAGAATAACGTGCATGTTATTATTAGGGGTCATTCTGCCCTTTCCGGATGACACCTACGTACTACCCCATCCTTTAGGCCAGCCCTTTTTTATTGTTTTAATGCTGTGCATCATACAGCGACCTGCGCTATTATTATTATCATTCGTCCACAAGTCTCGTGATCGTTGGGAGCTTAATGGATCACATTTGAGGACGTCAATATCTTACGTACATTACTACAAAGGCCAATGAAGGGCTATAAAGGGTAAGGCCCTTTATAACATCGAACCATGTGCGTTTTGTTAGTGCCACACACTACTAACAGGGTTAACCTAGAATTACACAGTGGGTTAACCCTGGGTTATTCTTAACCTCTGTTGGAGCAACTGGCCCTAAGGGTCATTTGCCTCTTCGCTCTTCCTTTTGCCAGCAAGTATACATTTATCTTTTGCCAGCAAGCATATTATATTTATTTTTAACCAGCAAGCATATCATTTAATTATGATTGGACTTGCTAAGTGTCGTTTGCATCTTGGCTATTACTTTAGCCAGCAAGCATGTCATTTAAATATAAATGAACTTGCTAAGTGTCATTTGCCTCTTGGCTTTTACTTGTACAAGTTCAAACTAATATTGAAATTAACAACATCTGATATATCTGCTAAAAACTAAATGTCAGTAACATTGTGCAAGTTAAGGTAAAAGTCATTAAAATTTATAGCATTTTTTGCCAGCATGCATGTCATTTAAATATGATTGAACTTGCTAAGTCAAATTACATTAACTACACACGACCAGGATACTTAGTAGAAAAGCGACGTTTCGACGCCATGCGTCTTTATTCAAGCCAACACTGCAATACACCAACAGAAATAGGAATTACATCAATCAGATTACATTTCAGGAAATGGAGGTCCACCACGTTGTACAGGTGGAAAGAGTCTTTTTTCCACCCGTTCGCCGAACGTCTGCAACAAGGCATCACGGAGTTCAAAAAACGGCAAATTATCCATCTGGGGGATGGGCTGATAAGGAGCCTCCGCAGGAACAGCTCCCCCAGGCAAGACTGCAGGCCCCGCCGTAAGGTCAGGAGGTACCGTAGGAACAGGTGCCAAACTAGGCAGTGTCACCGACAAACGATACACAGGTTGTACCTGAAACAGCGACGAAATTGTAGCAGCCGTAGGGGCTACGAGCCTGGCTACGAACCCAACCCCAGTAAATAGGGGGACATGTAAGCCAGGGGACCCCGTATTGGGGGGCCGAGGCCGCTAACGGCGCATTCGCCAGGGCGGATGGCGCACGATAAAAGGTCGCTAAAGAGACGGGCGCCCCACCCAAAGCCCAAGCGGAAGTGGTGTCAGTGGCAAGCCTAGCGGCGCCGTGTAATGAAAGACAGGGCATCTCCAGGTCAGAGTGTGCCAGTCTAGGGAAGCGGGCACGACGACGATGTGGCGCGCGGTGCACAGGGGGTCAGAAGACGACCAACAAGGTGGCCCGGAATGTGTGGAACGAGGCGAAGATTGCCAAGACCGCAACAAGTGATTCGCGGACACAATAAATTAATGTCCGCGTTTTGCGGGTCACCTGGGCAAGAAAGCACCCACGAGTTCAAGTTCTCCGAAATCAGGCGAATATCATCTAACCAGCTTTCCGGTGTTGGTTGCGCGTAAGTGCGACGTTCTTGATCCGCAGCATATGACCGATGAGACGGAGCAACAACATTTTCCCGTATAAAAACGTGTTTAAAAGAGGGAGGATTTGTCACCTGGATAAAGGTGTACTAAACAAAAAACAATAAAAATATGGAAAAAATTATGATACAATTTTAAAATAAAAAATTGGATAAAATTATAAATAAAAAAAGGTATCGAGGGACGCAATCCGACAGCACAACCGATACGACTGACATGAAAACAAAACTCTTGATCCTTACAACACCAACGACTGGAAAGGGTATGGGAAAGATCAGCCTAAAAGCTAGCAACGAAAGGGTATGTACAAGAAGAGCTTTAAGTTTCGGTTTCCAGTTGCAAGCCGTGACTAGCGCATGCGCATTCGAATAAAGTCTAGCCACGGCTGGCTCAGCTTGTCAGATTTAGTCGCAATTCGCCTATATAGTTTTTAACATTTATTTTACAAAACAACACTGGCGATTTGCGACTAAATCTGACAAGCTGAGCCAGCCGCGACTAGACTTTATTCGAATGCGCATGCGCTAGTCACGGCTTGCAACTGAAAACCGAAACTTATAAGCTCGTCTTGTACGTACCCTAATACCACTTTTGGCCATTGGGAAAGTCACGTGTGCTAATTCAACACGTTATACAATTTGTTTCAAAAAATTGACGCCGCTTGGTGGCGCTAGCATACGCCGAGTGGTAAGCGCCTGCAATAGGGTGGGGAGCACAGGAAAACTTTTAAAGTAAAAACGTTACTTACCGACCATTTGCGCCACCCAGCGGGAAAACAATTGGTAATGGTTTAACATTAAGGTCGGTCAAGTCTTTCTTACTTAAAAAGTTTTACTGTGCTCCCACTCGTAAGCATTCTTCGTACTCGCACCCATAGGGTGGAAGCACAGTGATACTTAAGTGTCCTTGAAAATCAGTATCGCCTAGTGGTAGGGGTTTGCAATACCACTACGCGACACTCCATCGAAAAAAGTGTTCAAGGACACTTAAGTAACACTGTGCTCCCAGCCATACACGTGTACATTTGTTATCGCATGTATATTTAATCGTAAAGTTGACAAAATGTAACGCTTACATAATAAAAGAGTATCCGACCATTCGGACAGCGTAAAAAGCAAAGGCGCCGATTAAAAGCGGGATGTTTCCCGTTTTCTTCAAAATTTTGCCCGCGCAAAACATAACGGGGATGCTGACTCCGGCTCCCACGGTCACGGTCAACCCTGAAACGAAACAAAAAAAACACTAGAGGGGTCAGTGAGCTTCGACCTGTACATGACAGATTCGAGAATATCTAATGAAGTCCATCTGATATAACGGAATTAACATTAATACCGTACCTAGCAAATACTTGGGGCTGTGCAAATCCAGCATGTACCAAAATAGAAAAGTCTCCAGGAATCCCCACAAACTACCCAAGACGAAGATCATGAGCAGAAACGCCACCACTTCCATCTTTTTCAGAAGAAGTTTCAAATTTTGAAACATTTTTTGGGAAGAATTATCCAATTCGACGGTAATTCGCAAACTCAGCAAAATGGTGCAAATCATTAAGGCATCAAAGAGATAAAAGGCAGGAGAATAATCAGCGTATCCTGCAGTAGGAAAACAATAAAATAAAATTAGATGCAATTCAACTACGATCGAAAACAGAAATCGAAGAAAATCAAAAACTTTCAAATTTTAGGATTAACTTTTTTTAATTATGATTAAACGTTGGATAAATTGTAGGTTTATTTAAGGATGTATACTAGGTGCTCAATTTCAGAGTTCCCCCAGACCTGGAAAGACCTGACCTGTGAAGGCTGACTTTATTTGAGAACGTCAAGGAAATTAAACATAGTCAGGATCCCATTTGGAAAACATTTTTAAATTTTCCATGTAAAATTTGCAAAATTTTCAATAATATCTGAGAACAAATTTGCAAAATGTTCATTAATATCTGAAGACAAATTTGCAAAATTCTCCACGTTTTCCGAGTACAATTTATCAACTTTTTCCACGTTTTCCGAGGACAAAATTGCAAAAAAATTCGACGTTTTCCGAATAGAAAATTTGCAAAATTGTACACGTTTTCGAGGAGAAAAGTGCAAAGTTTTCCACGTTTTCCGAGGAAAAAATTGAAAATTTTTTCACGTTTATTAAGGTCAAGTATGCAAAATTTTCCACGTTTTTCCAGGACAACATTTCAAATTCTCCACGTTTTCCGGGTAGAAATTTTTCTATTTAAGTTTTTAAAATTGTGTTAGTGAATCTGACAAAATATTTTACTGCTTTTACTTTCTTTAAAACCTGGCAAAGTCAGGGAAGTTGAAAATGAAATTTATGGGGAAACCCTGTCCAAGAATATCACGAACAGCATTTCGTGGCAACCGCTGCCATTCAGTTTTGTACAAGTTCTATAAATTAACACTCCTGGCACCGAAAGATAACATCAGTGGTCATTTCATCGGAATCGTACTCACCTTGAGTACGCGTGGACACGTGATCGATGAGGAATCCCGTGATGGGAGAAAAGATGCCCGAAGCCAAGACGGACCAAAGCTTCTGCCTGGCGTAATCGCCCTCGCACTTGTTGATGGTGGCGAAACACGTGGCGTCCATGAGAGTAAAAGCGGTGGACATGAAGACACCACCAACCACGCGCAACAGGAAGTAGGTGCTAAAGGTCAACAGGTGATCACCGACGTACTCCGTGCAGATGTTCAAGGTGCCGTTGATCGGCGACAGCAGCGAACACGTAGCGTCGACGCAATTCCCGTCAACGTCCGTTGAAGGGCAGTTGCTCCGATTGGTCAAGCGCACTCTGTATTGACACGAATCGACGTCTTCGGAAAAGAGTCTCAGATCCGAAAACGAATCCACCACGGCATCGCTGATGTTGGAGCAACCGACGTCCGAATCATCGGAGATGGAACACGAGGTCCTATTGTCCATCCCTGAGGAAGCGAGGCTAGATGCCGAGGAAATCAGACAGGAAGCTTGGCACCTGTCAGAACTGAAATTCAATCGAGCCAGGGTGAATGCGGTGGGACAGGAAGCTCCTGGGAGGCACCTTCCGATTTTTACGAAATTCGTTCCGACGTCGTCGCACCCCGAGTCCACTCGAACGGACGCCTCGACGGAGGTCACGGGAGGAATGGCCAGGAGAAGAGTGTGGATGACGGTCATGGCCACCAAACAAGCGACGAGTACCGGACGGTAGCGACCCAAGCGATCGGCCATGAACCCTGAGGGCGAAAACGAACGAGTCGATTAAAAACCTTTTCAGGTCTACTTCGGGAGAAATCGGATTAAAATTATAGTTTATATTCAAATTTAAAGTTAATTACACGTTGATATACGAACGAATCTCGAGAGAAGTCAAAATTCGACGTACTATCGAAAGCCGGACAAAACGCAGAGTATGGAACACACTACCTGCGGAGGTGGTAATGGCCACCACATTTTCCAGGTTTAACACCAAACTGAGAGCAGTAGATATCGCACATTTCGCAACCCAAATTCTCTGAGTTCTCTCCTATTGTACTCGCTCAATGTATATAATTTCTATGTTTTCTGCCTGTATTGTGATTGCATTCTGGGGTAGATATAAGTGATGTCTATTATCTATACATCCCTTCTATGCCCTTTCCTAAACTGGAATAAAGCATTTATTATTATTATTATTATTAAGTTTGGATGAAGTTTGGATGAAATTCTACTCCCACGATACGTGAACTCGAAAATGCATTCGTATTAGCCTAAAATTCGTAATACGCTAATTGGAAATTCGTCTTAAACTAACAAATTAACATTACGAATCCATGCCTATCTCGGACAGGGACTGGAACTGAGTTCCGATTACCGTAACTTTATTTTAACTCAGTTAAGCATCGATTACCGTGCATTATTTAACTCTATTATCGGAATATTGAAGAAATTCTGCTAAAGTAATCGATCATTCAGTGAAATTTATTTCATCGAACGATAGAACTAGTTCGATGTACACATAATTGAATAAATTGAGTGAATAAGTTTCGTTTTGTCCGGTTTTACCTGCGGTGGGAGGTCCGAGAAATCCTACGATGGGTAAAATGGCATAGATGATGGCCGTTTCTTCCACCGTGATACCGATTTGTCTCATATGTACCGTCAGGTAAGGCAAAATACAGGCGGTCGCTACAAAAATAAACAAAAATGCATTACATTTATATTGATATGTTAGTAAACCAACTATAGGAATTAAGCCATGTTCAGTAGATGTGTACACGCTATACGAAACACCGATTTCCTATGACATTGTACAACTTTTTCAGCTAGGGTTCGCCCATCAATGAAATTTTCTATTTCCCTGACTTTTCCAAGTTTTTAATTAAATTATCCTGACATACAGCTAGTATATACCGATGTAAAGGATGCTATATGTATCGCTTAATATAGTGGACGTTATGCATCACGTTATTTTTATCGAATGCGCAACTAAAAAGAACAAATGAAATGTCACGTGGTTATGGCACGATGACGGAATCCTCGTAAAGTCCGTTATTAAATTACCTAAACTTCCGTATGGAAAACGGCTCGTTTAGATGATTTTTTATTTGTAATTTTTCTATCGATTTTGCTCAAAAGTACTCGCTTCAATTAATAATCGACTTCCAATTTATTAGCATCTATGATGAATTCATTTTCCCTGACTTTTAGAAATTCGTCAGTGTCATTCAACGTCGCCTGCCGTGAATTTATTTTCCTCTTATCTGTCATTCAACCCGCGCCCCAAAAATAATGATAAGAAGTACAAAATTAAATTCTCGAGTTTTTGTAACTAGGATGAAAAGGGCAACTGTATAAGTTTTCACCAAAACTTCGCGATTCTCAGACTTTTCTACTTTTTTTAATAAAAAAAAAAATAAACCATTATAATTATCGTGGATATGGCTACTATAGAGAGTCTATAATTCTTCAGTTTTTCATTTAAAAATCCATTTTTGCAAAACCATTAGGGGCCATTCAAAAAGGACAACCTCGTGTAGAGGATGGGGATAGGTTGAGTCACGGACACAATGTGGACAGGGGGAGGTTAGTCCGAGTTGGCCATAACGACCAACTCGGAAGTCCACTTGAAAAAAAAATCCAACTAAAAACAGTTCTCGAAGTACGTATAAAAGGACAACTGAGCGCAATATCGCATAAATGAATTGGTTATAAATTGCGAAGGTCAGTAAACAGATTACCTCCAGTCCTGGAAAATTTACGTTTTCCGAGTAAAAAGTTGCAAAACTTACAATTTTTTCTAAAGTTTCGGACGTCCGAATTGGGGAAAAGGGGGGAAGAGTCCCGATTGATTGGACACAATGCGGACAGGGGGTAGGGGAAAGTCCAATTTTGGGGAAATATTGGCTCCTATTCTAAAGAAATTGGAGCGATAAATTGAAACTTACCTCCGTAAAACGTAAATAGCAACAATTTTAACGGTAGTAATTCCTTATTGAATTTATTCTTCATAATTGATTCGATTTTCATTATTTAATCCCAATGAGCACTTCGGAAATCTGACTGAAAACTCCGCTCTTCGTCGTGGTTCGAGTTAAAAGAAATTTTTAAAACTTTCGCTATGTAAGCTAGGACGTTTTTTTATCATTGACCTAGACAATGGATGACGTGATTTTAGCTTAAAACTCAATCTTCGAACGGAAGAAGATTCAATTTGGAAGGCTTAACGTTTAATACTCCGTGATAATATAAACATGAGCAACTTTGGCCAATTGAGCTGTGGCTCAGCTCGCTGAATGATTTTCAAAAAATCTTATTTGCGTGGGTTTACACGAGTGACCAAAGTCCGAATTAGACCTTCCCAAATTTATCGATTTCATTTTGGACCTTTCTCATCTCGAATGCAAACAGATAAAAAAATTAATACGATAAAGGGGTTGTTTAAAAAATGGAAGGAACCCTAAAGATAACTGAACTGAAAGTAAGACGTAGAGCTCATGTGCGTGCGCTGTATATCTTAATTTATTATGTTTATCAAATTAATCAAGGTCAAAGACAAGAAATCAGCGTCGTTTTCAAGAGACATGGCCCGTATATAACATGGTCCCCATAAAGGGCCTGGGGCTGACAGGACTCTAGCCTGGGGGCCCTGGATGATTGGGGGCCTGATGTGGCGGGTCCATAGGCGGGGACCCTTTCCCTACCAACCCATGATCCCCTTATCCAAACTTTTTGAAACTTTGGAAAATAAAACAATATGATATGAAATGTTTCTCTGAATTTTTTCAGATTTTTTTATTAAAAATTAAAAAAGTTAAAAAATGACACTTTGAAATTTCAACATTCCAAAACAATAGCATAATTTGTGTAAACAAAATTTTTTATGACATTTTTTAATCTACAGAAAGTGATTTATTAGATTCATGCAAAAAAATTCACATAAAAGTATTACAAATTTATATATACAACTTTGTTTTTAAGCCTATTACCGTACATTTCTTGAAAATGTGGCTCCGTGTTTTCAAAATGTTATAATTTCAGTAAAAATGCTAGTAGGATGCAGTGAAAGACTGCATTGGAAAGAGGGACTATTCCGCTATTCACTGAAGCATAGCAGTGAAACCGATAGTCATTTTCTGAGGGGTAATAAATTTATGAATAGCTGGCACTTAAAAGTACCGCCAAAACCGAAAGGATCAATAATCCAATTTTGACCATCCAAGATAATGGTTTCCTTTTATTGAGAAAAGATGGAGTCGAATACCTGGAAAAAATTCCTACAAAGCCATATTCTCTTAATTTACCAGACGAATTCTTGTTACGCAAAGGAATATTAAAACTTATTCTTAGAGGCAAAGATGGCCAGACTCATAAGGGACATTTTAATAGAGATGGATCAAATTTCTGTCCTTCTTTCTCGTGATTTTTCTGCATTCAGGTATTCAGATTTCTCCATTGTCTCCCCTCAAATCTCCAGTATGCTTTACATGCTCTTTTCTTAAAAGTTACTGGAATAATCGTAATTTATGTCAAATTTTTAATTAAAACAGCCTTTAATATACTTAGAGGATCCATACTTAGCTTTGTTGTTTCTGGGCATGTAATTTCGGGTTGGCAGCAGCCACGTGGGATACGCGCAGTTACAGGGTGCTGTAACACCGCGCGTGTATTATTTTAGGTGTTCACCTGAGTATTTCACGTGGGGCA
>JAQGBX010005448.1:0-13666 GCA_034698745.1 Megaphyllum sjaelandicum
ATAAATGGAGGTGTAAAGTCGAGGAACAGACAAGCGCCGGACCTGCAATAGCCGCCTGCCCTTAATAATCGCCGGGGAGGGGGGTTCCCCGGAGATTGCAAATAAGCGCCGGGGCGCTTAATACCGTATTTACGGTATACGCGGTGTTGTGATTATAAAAAAAACCACACAAAAAACACCTCCAAATATAATGCATTGTTTATGTGGCAAGTTAAAATAAATTTATTTTTATTACAAATTATGTTACCTAGACATTATAATAAATATATCTCGATAGGTACAGCAGTAAATTTTTGACGATAATAAAATTATTGCTGAAGTAATAGATTATAATTTTTAATACTGTACTTGAAAAATACACAATTATACGTAACCTTTTGGAACATATTTAAATAATTGTTTACCGCATAAAAATCTACTCGTAACCGTAAATGCAGACAATTAAATTGTACATGAAAAAGGCAAATAACACGTTGGCTCACAAACTATAGCTAATAATAAAATGGTACGTATCAGGCTTCTTATGCTTAATTCGATCACCGATCTGTGATATACTGTACAAAGTTGGCAATGAAATCCTCAAGGAGTATACATTATATACAGTAAGAATACGAATAATCAAATTGTATACCAAATTTACATAGCAGGAACGTGATTATTTTTGCTTGTTATTTCCATAATACAGTGTGGTCAGACCACGCTATATCGCGGAAATAACTATTTATTTTGTAATGTATTTTCCGGTAATCATTTTGCTATACCGACAAACTATTATTTTTAATATGATATCATTAAAAACTGCAATATTGTAGAAAGTATTAAAGAACCGGATATGACTGATGGCTGGCTTCATGCAATATTAATGCAGCTAATCTAAAGATTAAATTGATGCCATCATATCCAAATAGGCGAAATTACATAGCTATAAAAACAGCACATAACCCATGGAAAGGTAGTCTGAATTTCAACCCAATCCAGAGTTTCAACATGCAGGTTCTCGTAATAGTAATGCTGTGTCTTGCCGTGGCAGTTTCCAAAAAGGCCAAATTCACACCGGTAAGCATGCACATACTAATGCTAAAAACAAACCAAAATATCCTAAATTTTTCACTAACAATAAATTGTAATAAAATTTAAAAAAAAATGTAAATAGCCGTAAATTTTCTAAAATAAAAACAGAAATATAATTAAATGCATACATTAAAGGAATTTGCGTTTTATAATTATTTTTCTAAAAATATTTATTTTAAAAATCTTAAACTACATATGTATTCAGTCTTGTCAAAAAGTAAAAGTTCCATGGCAGATTTCTTTCCGAACTGTGCTTTAATTTGTTAAGAAATATAACATCTGAAAAATTACCAACCTCATGATTTAATACATATTTCATTTACAGACTGATGAACAATGTGAGGAATATTTGGAATCTGTAAGTACGAACGTTAAACTGTTTGCCAATTACAACTTGTAGTCTTTTAATTTTCTTCTTGGCTATTCAATGTTATTTGGACATCAAATCTCGTATTGAAAAACAAATGCGTTTTTTTATACATTTTAACTAAATTTCTCTATAATCCTACTAAGTGTGTTAGTCAATATAAACAAATATCATGAACAAATGACAAAAATGCTTATTATAATGAAGAAAACTCATATGTGGATCTTATTTTAAAAGATGGCTGCCATTGGTGATTGCGAAAAAAACTACGTAAGTATATACTCATACCGATACGAAAAAATTATTTGCATGCAAATTTACCTTTTTATACATGTAATTAAGAACCAATATAGTACACAATTTTAGTTAAATTTCTATGGCGTCCAAATGAGTTATATAAAAGTAAAAATTCGTGTTTTATGAGTAACAACTGATATCATAAATCAGTAAGCCTATTTATTTTATATGTTGGCTGAGAAAGATGAAATTATGGATAAGAGATTTAAAGTCACTTATAGTCGTCTAGATTTGATAGTTAGATTTAACAAAAAAAATGAATTGAATCAACAAAAAGACTACGACTTACAAGTTTAACGCAAAAAGAAGAAATTACCGACGTCATGTTGCATTACAAAATTAACTTTTACATTTATTATGTGCAGCGAATTAAGACTAAATCCATATGATTAAATGATTCAGGTTATTTAATTCAAAATGTATTTTTTCAGGCGAAAAATTCTAAGGAAGAAAAGAAATGCACTGCGATGTGTATTGCGGTATGAGAATTAAGCTTAACTATATATATCAAACTTAAAGAATTTAAATATAAGACTGGTCATTGCAATTAACACATTCATTAATTGGTTTCATTCGATTTAGAAAATGGATATATGCTACGAAATTCAAGAATTCTGCGAAGCGGGGCCAGCGGTAGGCATTTTATTCTATAATTCAATAATCCAAATTCATTTAATTTACTATAATTTACTGGTTTTTATTTTATAAAAGAAAATTGGGGATGATTTGGCTAAATGCTGTGATGATGCAGTGTTAAGGGTAAGCTGGTGCATGCTATAAGTCTTCACAAATAGCCCACACATATAGTTAACCTTAACTAAAGTTGTATGTTTACCAGCAAATCGTGATGACTGACTTCTTCAAAATTATCGATTGGGTTGGATTATTTATATAAAATAACGAATTAAACCACAAATGACCGCATTTCGTGATCTTTTTAAACTACAATTTGAAAATTAAAGTAAAGTTTAAACTGCAGGGATAAGTGCTTATTGGGGTGCAGCACACGAGATCATGGGGGTATATTGTATTAAAAGTTTTAGAAACTATCCGCAATCATAAATGCAGAGTTATCGGAGAAAAATATATTCCACAATTGGGCTATACTTAGATTTAAATATGTACATTTCAAAAGAGAAAGAAGACGTCCTTGCTAAATTACTGATATAACATTGCTCTTTGATTTTTAGACGTACCTTTTATGCACGGCAAACAAATCTGATGAAGATACCGAATAGTATGGTTTACATTATGCGTATACAAGCATACCTTCCTTATAACTTTCCAGGCCTTTCTATAAGCATTTCCAAACATTATAAGGAACACAATTTTCATTTTTTTCTGTAAGTAATAAAAATGTATTCTTGATAGTAAAAATAAAGTATCCAGGCTAATGTTTTAGCACCCTGTTTCGTAGAAACAATCTATAGGATTGCATAAATATATAAATAACAAGCGCTACACCATTTATGCATAAACCTGTGGACGTATTTCTAGAACATAACTGAAGAATTTTCTTGTAAATGAATTGTTGATAGGTCTACCTTTGATTTTTAACGTTGGCACATTTCTGCTAAACAAGCAAGTGGATTGTCCAGAGATTTTGGAAAAAAATGCAAACATTTATAATCCACAATTCATGGAAATAGCAAGCTTGTTTTAAATAAAAATAAAAGTATTTCAGCAACGTTTAGGATGCTTTATTTTCATAAATAATACTGCATGACATCCTCACATCATCATTTAATCAAAATCATTACTCAGACAGTTATACATAAACCAAATCCGCAGATATTCTGCAACAGTTAGAAACTGCATTTAGAATATTTACAACCACTCGATTGATTTAAAATGGCCTTTAATTAGCGTTATCGACAGATTAAAAGCTCCTTACACTAATGTGAAAATGTCATTTAACGTCATTACATTAATATTCGGCTAGAGTGATTTACTTTAAGCCCTTTCTAAATAAGTGTAGTGGTCTACAATTGGATACGTAAATGACAATGCATTTGTAGTTTTGCAAAATTTCTTCTTGTTTACGATTGGGTAAGCTTATTTTTCTGTCAAAGTTTGCTTTTGTGAAAAGCTCAAACGCTCATTTTTCCTCACATAAAAATTTTAAGTTTGAAAAATAGTTTGGGCTCTCGTTTATATAACACTGGGTTTTAAAAAACAATGCAATAATTTTTTTACTAAATCTCAGCGACATCTAGATTCTAGAATAATGCTTGAGCCACAAAGAGTCTTCTAATAAAGGATTATACTGTATATGCTTCGTTAATGATTTGACCAACTGAACTTCCTAGCATTTTCCATTTCTCATTTTTCGTATCTGACTGACACTCAAATAATTTAACAAAAACCGCGTAATTATTAGTATTTAAAAATATGCAAGCCACTTTGAAAGTATTTATGAAAAATTCAAATAATTTGGAATAGGTATCCTAAACCTGCAATTCTTGCAATTAAATTTATAGTCGAGTTAACCATACCGCGGCACAAAAGTTTGCAACTAATACTTCCTTCACTTAATTTTAATAAAATGACTTTACTGCACGCACTGCATTAATGTTTTCGTAAACAGTCTACTCTAGCTTATTATTTGTTCATATTTCCGTTTTATGTACTGAAATGTTTAAAAACGAATTATTTATCAGGCCATTTATTTAGGTTTAAAACTAAGATGATCGATTTCACAGAAGCTCGATTGCATGGCTCCTTATAGACCCCCATGTTTCAATAGAATTTATTATTGTATCGTACCTAATAGCAAACAATAGCGCAACCTGCTGAGTTTAATCGATAAGGAGGGCTTGATTCTTGATAGTCCCATCGTGCTTAGTGTAGCCGTGGTGAATTCCCCTCGCGCTTTGGGAGGCCATCGTGATGTCTCCTCATGCTTATAGTGCGGCCGTGGTGATGTCCGCTCGCGCTTAGTTTGACCGTGGTGATTTCCCCTCGCGCTTAGTGCAGCCGTGGTGATGTCCCCTCGCGCTTAGTGCGGCCATGGTGATTTCCCCTCGCACTTAGTGCGGCTGTGGTGATGCCTCCTCGTGCTTAGTGCGGCCATGGTGATTTCCCCTCGCGCTTAGTGCGGCCGTGGTGATGTCCCCCCGTGCTTAGTGCGGCCGTGGTGATTTCCTCTGGCATTTAGTGAGGCCATTGGGATGTCTCCTCGTGCTTAGTGTGACCGTGGTGATGTCCCCTCGTGCTTAGTGCGGCCGTGGTGATTTCCCCTCGCATTTAGTGAGCCCATTGGGATGTCTCCTCGTGCTTAGTGTGACCGTGGTGATGTCCCCTTGCACTTAGTGTGGCCGTGGTGATTTCCCCTCGCCCTTAGTGCGGCCGTGGTGATGTTCCCTCACGCTTAGTGTGGCCATAGAGATGTCCCCTTATGCTTAGTGCGGCCATTGTGATGTCCCCTCGTGCTTAGTGTGGCCATGGTGATGTCCGCTCGCACTTAGTATAGCTGTTGTGATGTCCTCTAACGCTTAGTGTGCCCAAGGTGATGTCTTCTCGCGCTTAGTGCGGCCGCGGTGATTTCCCCTTGTGCTTAGTGAGGCCGTCGTGATGTCCCCTCGTGCTTAGTGTGGTTGTAGTGATGTCCTTTCATGCTTAGTGTGGTTGTGGTGATGTCCCCTCGTGCTTAGTGCGGCCATGGTAATTTCCCCTCGCACTTAGTGAGGCCGTCGTGATGTCCCCTCGTGCTTAGTGCGGCTGTGGTGATGTCCCCTCTTGCTTAGTGCAACCTTGGTGATATTCCCTCACGCTTAGTGCAGCCATGGTGATGTCCCCTGACGCTTAGTGAGTCCATGCTGATGTCCCCTCACGCTTTGTGCAGCCGTGAAGATGTCTCCTCGCGATTAGTGCAGCCGTGGTCATGTTTTCTCACACTAAGAGTGGATGTGGTAAATCCATCTGTTTGTTTGTAGGTGAGAACACGACCTCTCCAGCATTATATAAGCTACCTATAAAACGCAACCTTACACATCTTCACAAGCAATTGCGCATGCAGATTAGTTTATTAGATTGTCAATTTCTCTTTTCTACCATCTTAAGACTATTTTAAGAAGTGAGTGTGGATAGCACAGTGGATAGTAGGTCGCAGGATCGAAACTGGATAACAATTTATTATCTTTGTATGTTAATTACATCAAGTAAAGATTGTAGCATTAGAAGTCTCTGAGGCTGATAAATAGTTATTTTTTGATTAACTGCCACATGACGTACGGAGAATCATTTTGACGTCATTATTTAGTGACAGTTATTGGTCATTATGACTTCATTATTTGGTCATTTTACAATGACGGTTCTAATTCTATTCTAATTCTATGCCTTACCCTGCAGTCAGTACATAGTACCATGTGGCAGGGGGATCATCAAAACTATTTAACTACCTACTGCTCCCAATACTAACCTATAACGCAATTTTTTGGGCATGGTACAAACCAGACATTCTTCGGAATACAAGAAAAGTTCATTCGCCGCATATTCAGCCTGGACCATGCCACACTATTCTATATTATTAACAATGAGCTGAAACTCAAACCCGTTTCCCTTACGCTCACATGCCTAACGTTTAAGTTCTGGAAACGCTGCTCCTGTCAGATTGACAGATCCTTCCACCAACTTTTATTCCTAGACTGGCTGGATAGACCGCCCAATAAATACAACCTTCTATATTACTTCATAACATCACTCATTATTCCCCCCTCCGCTCCTACCCTTTTATCTAACTTCAACCTTAACCAAATTGACGTGTGCGAATACCTGACCACTACTAAACTTATGACTCCATACGAAAACACAATCTCTAAGCGCACTCAGGACTCCACCCACCACCCCCATTATAAAAAAATCACCAAAAATCTTCCCACTATGCAGCCATACTTCGAATATAACATTCCCTTCTCATTAAAAAAGTTTATTTTCCATCTCAGAGCGAACCCCTACAACATCTATCTCCATAAAGGACCTTTTTAGACCCGATATAACAACCCCTTGCATTCTGTGTGGGAGAGATCTTCCCCTATGGACACATCTCCTCTTCGACTGGTTTGGTTTGTGGATTTTTAACGTTGGCCTATTTCTGCACACGAGGGCTAAACACCAACGCCAGGGGATGTGTCAGCATCACCTACCTCAGGCTACCTGGGAATTTTGCCTACGAGGGGGGGGGGAGGACTTCCACCCCCACAAGAGGGATCTTTAACGAGCAGAGATCAAACGGGATCTACACGGGACCTCGGTTTAAACTCTCATCCGAAAAAGTCGCCACTTAGAGAATTTCGCACATCCTCAAAATTCTCACCGACCTCGAACCCCGCTAGTTAGGATCGAGAGGCAAGCGAGCAACCCACTCGACCATCGGCGCCGGCTTTTGAACGTGAAATATTTATAACATTTCGGTTTAATCCAGCAAATAGTCAATTCTGAATGTTTTTTTATAAACAGCAGAAACTATTCCATGGATGATCATGAAGCCTGTTCGCCTGCTTTATGTTGCATGAAGCATGCAACCATGTGATATTTTGATGACATCGCAATATTGGTAATCCTGTAATTTATGAAGTAATAAGGACAAATGTGAAATAAGTAATCCTGATTTACAATGGAAAAAAAGGCACCTAATAAACTTATGATCAAAAAAATCCTAAAACTTAAAAAAGGAAATTACTGTATAGGCGCTTTCCATAAATTATCGTTATCATTCTCAGGATTAACCCTAATAATCGACCTCATGGTTGAAGCAGGCATTTATTATTTCGTAAAAGTACATAATTTATCGAAACCAAAAATAAAATCATAAGTAGATTTTTGCATCGCATTTGTGCCTGACTGGTAACCAATGTAATTGTGGTGGTTTCCACTTATTTCGATTTATTGCCGTTAATACTGCGGTTACGGAATTCGGACTCACATGACTGGCATCTGACGGAAAGGAAAAATAAAATATTGCATCTTAAACGAACGCCCGCCACATTTTAACGCTGAAATTCTTAATCCAGCAGGGCATAACCAGTTTACAACAATTTTACATCCTGGATCTCATAAACCTGCCAGAAGAAATCAACTCCAGTCATCGTTAAGTTTCTTGAATTTTACAACAATCCTCTTTAATGATGAAATGGCGTGCAAACCACTCATTTGTTTTCAAACCAGTGCATTTTCTACAAAGATGGGCGTGAATATCCAAAAGTACTTATTGAATCAAGATGCAATTTAGATTGGAGGTATTTATGCAGTATGTTCCTCCATGTTTATAATAACCATTTCATTAATGTAGTGCGGGCACGATTTTCAGCAACTTAAGATACGTTCGTATTGCATGTAGTAAAAAAAGTTGTTTTTTTGATAATCTGTTATGCATTTTTGGAACACACTCAAAACTCAATTATCACACGGTCCATTTCATTTCATGCGTTCTTATCGTTGCAAGGTGTTGTGCTGATGAAATGAAATTCAGAAAACGGGGCTTCAGTTATAATTGAAAATATTGATTGAACCAGCACATTTGGCAGGTCATTTGTATTTGATAAAAAAAATGTCGCAATCAGGAATCGAAATTCTGTAAACGGGCTGGTAAAATCTGTCTTTGGACAATACAACAACGATGGTCTTTGCTGGAGTGACACCCTCATGATCGTGGCAAAGTAGCCAAGCCGGAAAGCTTCGAATCGATTGACCAATGACAGTTAACTACATATGGAAACCTTAGGAATCAATTACGGCTCATCAGTCCCTCACTTTTGATCTGATGTAAAAATAGGGGCATTGCCAGGAAAGAACGTACTAGGTGCATTACTGCATCCTGTATCTCACAAGCTCCAATCCGTTAAAAAAAAAACATTTAAGTAATTGGTCTATCGAGTCGGTTGTCAGTTAGCTACGACCAACAAAAAAAATGAAATAAACACAACAAGAGTACAGTAAATTGATGGGGGCAGAGATTATGGATTTTTTAGGACAGAAGAACTATTTACTGCACTTTAGTCGTCGGGATTATTTGCTGATCTCCAGAGGAATCTACTTTCGAGCCTAAAAAAGCTTTATTCGGTGACACGTGTGCGATCTCCTGATATATCTATCTTGTTAACCTTTTCGTGTAATTGTTGCAGAGACACGTTTAATAGATTAAGAGTCCGGAAAAAAAGAAGCAACCTATTATCAGGATAAAGGCGGAAATTCCATTTAAGCTTATTGATTTCAAATTCAGGGAATGCATAAACATCGTACTATCTTTGGAATTATCGCCGACCAAATCATTAT
Organism: Megaphyllum sjaelandicum; assembly: GCA_034698745.1. Classification (NCBI taxonomy): domain Eukaryota; kingdom Metazoa; phylum Arthropoda; class Diplopoda; order Julida; family Julidae; genus Megaphyllum; species Megaphyllum sjaelandicum. The sequence continues at coordinate 9,008 of JAQGBX010005448.1, forward strand.
AAATTACCGATGAAATTAAACAAAGTTAGATCAACGTACAGTATACTACATTGTACGTTTATTTGAAATAAAAATGCACCAACAGAGTTGAGAAGAAAAATATACACAGCGACAATTTTGCAAATAGATACCAGTTTATTCACCACATTTTGTTAAAATAAAGATGCACGAATTACGACTGTTTTACCGACTAAATAAAGTGTAACTAGACGCAAACACGTAAAAAACCGTAAAAGTCGATGATGCTTTCTTAATAATGGAAGAAAGGGAATTAGCACTTTGCGCTCTAAAAATACCATGAAAATGATAAGGTTTCGCTTCTGGGAAGCAGAAAAATTCATGCAGCGAATGCATTAGTGCATTTTTCGTCTCAACTAACATGGCATCTTTTTTTTAGACGTTACACTCCCTCAACAAGGAGAAAATAGGAAAAATTCAATTTGGTGTCAAGCAAATAACAACTTACACGACAATACCAGTTTGTTAAACTTGCGTAAAAAAATTTCGGAGAGTTTTTCTGCCATGAGACTAAGAGACCAAAAATAATTCGGAAAGTTGTAAAAAAAAGCTGTTTTTACTGCAGTATTTTCATTCAAAGAAGCATGTTTCACTTATGCTTGCAGAAATAAATAAAGTCATGCTTAAAAAAAATACAGTGTACATGAATTTTTATGGGCTGGCAACAAATTAGGAAATGCTTTCAGGATGGACTAGTGCTCCTAACATTTTGTTTGTAAATTTTCATATTACATTGCATTTATTGCATACAATCTTTTTTTTAAAAAAAAAAAAACGCCCACACGTAAATCTTTTGTTATAAACATGTATTGCTCAATTAAGATAACGCGACCAATTAAATGCGATAACTAGCGCGAATATAGTGTACGATTAATGTGTACTGCAGTACGATTAAGGAATACTGTACGATACTGTCAGCCACTGAAACATTTCCACTGCGGAAAGCTCATAAACATTGATTCGCAATGAAATGTGAAGACAAGTGCACAAATCGGATGCCTCATTTTCAGAAGACGCTTTATGTGACAAATAGGACGAGCATTCCCAATTTATGAATGATTCGAGTGCAATTATGTGGCATTTCGGGGCATTAAAACGCATTATTTACACGTCGATCGACCTCGCCATTATCCGCGCATCAATAAGGAACATATCCCATTCCATTCGTTAGAATCATCACCGCAATATTTCATAGATAAATTGCTTCGGTAAGGATAATCTCGACGTGTATACGCTGTAATGGATGGGAATGACGGGCATGCCACCAGAGGATAAATTACAATATTCCCAACGAAATGATCATTAAAATGATTTAAGCTTCGCAAAAGTTTTTATTTTTTCACGCGTGATACGTAAGCAGAGTGGAATCCTTTTTACTCGAGTCAAAAGATAAGAAACCATCGACATTATGGGGGGAATTATTATCTTTCTTATGTAGAATCTCTCATTTAAAATTGATGGGGAGATGCTGATCTTTCATATTTCACTACCAGTAATTGTTTGCCCTCCTGTTGGTTAAAGAGTGCACATACAAATACTCGAAGAAGTTAACCCGAGGAAAAAAATTCAAATAAACCTTAATTCAAGTAGCTGGAGCAGAAACTCAAAAGTAAAATGGTATATTGGAATTAAATGCTTTTCATTTTTACTTCAATTAATTAGCAAATGCTGCATAAAGCGTTTTGAAATGGAAAAAAATTCCTTTTATCATAGAAGCTTTTGTGCTCACTTTTATACTTGTACTATACACATGCGCAATTCTCAAGGATTCATAAAAAATAATGATCGCGGTTTTATGTTCATTGAAGATTTTCATTGAAAACATTCCTCGAGTGAGAGGTAATTTAAATAATGTAAGACTCATCCTGCTTTTTTGGGATACTTGAAAAATCCAGCAAGTGAAAGCTGATGAAAAGTAATTTGAAAAACTGTTATGCAGCGCAAAATTAGAGATGAAAAAATCGGAATAACATTTCTTCGAAAGTTTGGTAAATACGTATAATTAAAATTTGTTGAAATATGCAATTCGTAAAAGCATAGTACGTCTCTCACAATTTCGTACGAAAATATTATTACAAGAGGTACTTGCGAGATTTATTCCCCTTTAATGACGTTCACGTGAAACTAGAAAGCTTCTAAAATGTGCGATGCAAAATTAGAAAGAACACAAAGAAGCAAATGGCTTTTGCTTTAGCAGAGCGAGCAATTTATTGTTCATGCCCACTGGGTCTTCATCACCTAACACGGAAAAGTTCGATTGTATCCAGAAAAATCCACCGAGAGAAGTAATAATAGTAAAGATACATCATCCCGATACGTCTGTATGTCGTTTGCAAAATCCGAGCCATTAAAAACTGTCGCGTTTCTGTCCATTCCCATCTACTGGTGCCATAAAAGTGCCGTTGTTATCATCGGAGACAACAATGGCCCGAAATAATCTTGGAGGCAATGTGTACAGACAAGAAGCGCACTTTGAAAGGCGAGTCTTCCACATGGATGAGTGCTAAATCAATGTTTCATTTGCAATGACAATGCACATCAAACAATCATCCTGTGACGTATCAGAAAGTGCTTCGGACTAGAACTTATTTCGAAAGATGGGTGCTCACTGTCCCGGACTCGTGACACGTAACGGACACGAGGAGTCCATTCAAGACACGTCTCTCAGTCGGTTGCACTTCCGAGACAAAACCTGAAGCCTTCGTCGATCACGCGGAAATTGTTAGGGTGTGCCCATAATAATGAGGGCTATTAATTAATAAGGAATAGTCATTTGACGAATCATACGAGTTATACGCAAGCTCAAGCTCACATTTAGGGGTGCACTCGTGTTGCCATTAACGTACTATTATGGCCTAACGTATGCTGTAATAAAATAGGATTACAACCTAGATATATGGGTTATACTGAATAACGTGAACAGAGTTAAAGATATGTGAAGTACCGAATCTCAACGTGTTTAGATTCTTCAAGAAGGCATGGAAAGTGATTTTAAAGAAATGATCATGGTTCAAAAAGCTTTCAAAATCCTATTTTCAAGCTTTTCAACAGGAAAACTTGTGTGCTTGTATAAATAGTAAATCTCACATTAGCTAGCGCTGGAAATTATTGCCTACTACTACAGTACATTGTAGTAGAATAATAATAACTACATAAGCAAGACGTAACAATAAGGAGAGGGGGTGCATTTATTTATACTTACTGCATGTGCGCAGTAATGAATATCTCTCTTTGCACGATAAGATTGTGCTACCTAGTACAAATCAGAATTTTCGATTCAGGACGGGGCAAATGTGCGTGAACCAATTGCGCTTGAGTTAGCTCTCAATGATTTAATACCACAGTTTATGTACATGTAATATCAGTGTCAACACCTTTCATGTCCGGATGGTAAAAAAAACAAAAAAAAAAACACTGAAGCACCGTCCTGTTGTCGTTTTTTTTTTTAAATGCAAAGACGCCCTCGGCGACGCACAGCACGAATCATAGTCGTGAATTAGTTGTAAAGATACCCACAGGGCAGCACTCTATAATGTTCATTGGCTTAGTATAGGCCTATAACGTATTTATCTGTATTATCTACCGTATCTTTGCGCGCGCCCAAAAACAAAAATGGAAGCCAATAGATACACAAGTATAGGTTTATACCCTTTGATGTTCTGGTGGAAAACACTGCAGCGTCGCCCTGTTGGTTGAAGTTATATATCACTATACGATGAATCCACGCCCACCTGCAATTCGTTTACAAGCGCAGGGCGTGGCTAATCCACAGAAGATAACACTTCAACCAACACGGCGGCGCTGCGAACGCAATGCCACCCAAAAAAGTATCGAGTGCAACTATTCATATTACTTACGGCGAATTTGATCGGGCCAAAAAATCTGCGCTAGTGTAAGCTACAAGGTGAGGCATTGTAAAGTCTTTTTGCGCCGGCTGCCTGCAATACTGCCGATTATGCAGACTTATGCCTCACCTCGTAGCCTGCACTAGTGCAGATTTTTTGGCCCAATCAAATTCGCCATTATACCGTGCTCGAGTCTTCGGGTGGAGGGTCGATCTGCAGAGGAAGCGGATCTTTCAAAAAATTATCTACAGAGCAGTTCCCACTTCCCGCGTTTCGGAACTAAAAGATGTCGAGACGCACGCGCGCTACGGGCGTCGAGCCACTCAATTCAAAAATCTGCGATTCGAGTAGTCCAAATCCATATAGCTCTATATCTATACGGCATGCACGCATCTTTTTTTGATTCGCGTGTATCGATCGAGTAGCCTTTACAGAATTTAAATTAGTCCGAAAGATTTAGTGATGCGCGGTGAAATTCCTTCACGCGATCATAAAATCAGCCGCTTATCGAGGGTGAAGCGTCGTAATTCTCAAGTGTCACGTGAGTGGGTACGAGAGCGGAATACACGTCGCTCCATTCCCCAGCACGCATGCACACTTTTCAAATCTCGCGGGATTTCGTTCGAAACGGGAGCCGAGATTTGCGCCGTCGTCATTGGGCAACGCGCGTGTCACGTAAACACGTTCCTTGACCACACGGCATTCAATTCAATTCAATTTTCAATTCAATTCGGTACCCTACGGTCAGCAAGTAAATGCCATGTGGTAGGGGGGATTGCCAGTTGCAGGAGGAACC